>WURS02095935.1:0-23752 GCA_011762765.2 Rhinocypha anisoptera | reverse complement strand
AAAGATTTAACCTGTACTTCAACCTTCGCTCAGCGAGTGTTTCCCAACCTAACTTTTCCAATAAGCTTGTAACACTGATGCGTTGGTCATAACAACCCTTCACAAATCTGGCTGCTAAGAGAGTACTACGAAAAAAAACTCTCCCGAAGTAAAACGAAAAAAGTATATTAATCAATGTTGTTGGAAAACATATACAGTTAATGAAATGTAAATTATTACCATATATATATATATATGTTTATTGTTCACCATATTTCTGCTTCTTTCTCTGTAAGCTCTATCGAATTTTAAGTTGCTCCCAAACCCCTGGCTTGGAAACTGGCGATGCCCCTGATCCAGGCCTTAGTCTACATTGATCGAACATGCATTAGTGTATAGAATAAAATATAATCTCCGTTTTCCGTCCCACTGTGTATAATTAGCGCCTTAAAACATTAAAACATTTTATATGTGTATTCATAAATGGCGCCCTAAGCCATCTTTGCAGCGGCTTGCCAGGAATTGCTCTTGAATTTACGCAATAAACTAGTGGATTGATGCCTTACTGAGGAGAGCATTTGACGTTTTCCCCTGAGTTCTCGCGTTTGTATCGAGGGACTTCCCTTTGGGAAACCTCATATAAAGTGCTATCCGTGTAACTTTCATGATATTAGAACTTCAGGAAAAGTTGTAGGCGGTAAAGTGACAGGAACTAGATCCCTTCCTTGAATGCGTTAATTTCACACGCCATACGTCAAGTTTCACACGTCATGCCTGTTTTGGCTCATGCCCTCCCATGATCAAAGTCAAGTCTCGAGTTGACAGCAGGGTCGGTGGAAGGCACATGAGGTGACATTGAACAAGCATTAATGAGTACAAATTCGCGAATCTTAGTTGTTGATTTTCCGAGCATGTATTCCGAGAGTGTTAGATACTAACTTGTAAGACAAACAACGCACGTCTCAGGTAGACGAAAATCGAATGTCTTAGCACTCAAGAAGGAGATGAATTATGTGCATTAAATTAAATTCAAAATTCTGTTTGTCATTGACCTATAAAGCCGTGGCATTTGTCGAGCAAATATATCGTTAGTATTTTTTCCATTAGTATTTTTATTTTAAGACAGACCCTATTATCGGCATTATCGGAGTTCCAAAAATATTCCGTCCTCAAAAGCTGTTTGGGTATGCGTCGTTAATTAAGATTTCGTGTTTACCACGCCTGTTTAGGAATTTTACTTTTGACTCTATCAAATCAATAGACAATTCCTCTTTAATAATAATTATCTTCATTTTTATGATTTAGTCTTTCGTCAGTATTTGGGTTTAGAGATATTTGTATCAAAAAAATATTATAATTAATGAAAACTAATGATTGAAAAGCATATAAAAATACCAATAATGGCTTATTGTCCTATTCGGAGACATCGACGCTTGATTTAGCAGAACTTTGAATGAAAATTGTGGACGAAAAATGATGCAATAGTTGCAGACTTTTCATATTCCCTATGTAAGAAATACGTTTCTGAGGTATGCTTTAGTAAATAAGTTATCGATCGGCGAGGAAAATTTGATCAGAGCAGTCATATAAAAGGATAAGCCCTAGAAGAAAAGAAACGTGGTAGATAAGTAAAGCCGTCGCCCCCGAAAAACTGGCACAATTACCGTGAATGTGTCAGCGTTACAATCTCGAAAAAATCCTGGAACACGTAAGTAGTTCCTTGCCTTAATTCCCCTTGTTGTAATTTTGTGGAAAAAATAGTTATCCATCATTCTTAATGTTCCAGTGATGGGAACCTCATTCAGGTATATACATTGATCACTTTCTACGGAAATGTCAAACACTGTCAAAACTTATGACGGAATGCCAAATAAATATTGAATTAAGTCGAAAAAAATGCATAGCAGCAATATATGGACGAAGCATGATGATGAAGAAGGATAATCTACCGGTTATGGTACCGCTGAAACAAACAAAAGCCAGTATTCCATTTTAATAGCGTAGAAATTACTTATATAATCCACAGGTTGGTCAAAATATAAAAAAGCACAATCCGGATTTTAATGCTATTGAATCATCATCAGGTTCAACAATGGCCCTGACGTCATTGTTTAATGCTATTGCATCAACAATGGCACTGACGTCATTGACGCACCTGATGATGATGCCATAGCATTAAAATCCGAATTGTCCTTTTTTATATTTTGACCGACCTGTGGATTGTATAAGTAATTTTTACGCTATTTCTTAGGAACCCTTTTATTGTTTCGATTTTGATTTCTTTAGCAGTCTACAGCTTATATTTTCTCTTAGAGGCAGCATTTGCTTAGCCTATTCCGCTTAAAAAATATCCCTCTTCCTCCCAAGATCCCCTTAGTGATCTTACTGTGAGCTATTCTACTCCTTCTATCCTTTCCCTATTTAGTAACAGTATATTCATGGAAAGCTGTTCATACTTGCAACAGGCCATAACTTAGGTATATTTATCCTTAAATGCTTATAAATTCCTCGATTGTTTTCATTTTCCTTGTTTATTTTTATCGACGAGAGAAATATCATCTGCAAAATTTATCACGTTAATTCTTCCTTCATGTATTCTTCGATTCTTCAAACTCCTTCCTAAAGTTTGCTCGTTGAATTTATTTCATTTCCTCCTATCTCTTTAATTTATCTTAACCTGTTAATTTATCTATTACACCAAACAGGATTTAACCGTTCTTTGCATGATGATCTAATGATCTCTTATTCATTCCTGAGCTCGAAAACTTCCCTGTCATATTTTCGCACTTATCTTCTATCGTCTTTCCAACTTGTGTCTCAATCTTATACATCTAAACACCAACTTATTCGAATATTCTGCGAGCTACTTACTGGTCGGAATACCTATGTCGACATCTATTTGTTATCAAGGTGCTGTTTCAAGTCTGGTCGGTCTATACTAGGATAGGAATGGAAAGGTAGAAGGAAGTTTATCATCAAAATATCGTCCGAAAATATGTTTCAACTGATGAACCTTTCAAATTGCACCATTAGTTATGGATAGAGTGCCTTCGTGTGCAAATGAAAACTTTGAAGGGATGCTATGTAAGTTCTATTCGAAAAACAGGATGGGCAGTGGAAGAGGAGGAGAAAAGAAGTGGGGTCGAGACGGAGAACGATGAAGCGAGCGGGCACATGTGGTAACGACGCGAACGACACAGGAGTTGAAGGGGAGGAGGGAGATAGAAGGGGAGGAGGGACGGAAAGAGGCAACGTCAAAGAGAGAGAGAGAGAGAGGCCGGGACACACACAAACATACGGACTCTAAGATGGCGGAGAGGAAGCCGCCGTCCTGCCCTGAACGTGGACGCGGGGATAATTACTGGGGAGAGAAGGGAATTTAGACATAGTTAATAGCAGGGGATTGGAAAAGAGTGAACCAGTAATGATAAGAGATAACAAACAGAATACAACAATCAATAAGCGAAGCAAAACCGATGACCAAAAAAATCAAAACAAAAAATGAACAAATTAAAAAACATTCAGTGGTAAAAAGACAATTATAATAACACTAAAACAATTATTAATACACAAAATCGTTATTTTTATACGGTTATAATAGGGGTGGGAACAGACAGAGACTGGAGGTGGTGCATATGGATTTTCTAAGAAGTTACAGAAAAATCAAATTAGAAAAAATTAAAAATTGAAATTTTTTTTTAAATGATGCAGGTAGAAAGAAATACCGTAAAAGAAATAGTGAAAAGACGCTTGAAATGGTACGTGGTATGTCAAAACGTGATAAATCTTAAATGTTATGTTAATATAATTAAGGAAAACCGTTTTTCAAAGAAAATACTGGATTGGCAACCACCAGAGGGAGGAGGAAGATGGGTTGACCACCAGAGACTGGACAAAGCAAGGCACCCAGAGACATGCGAAAGAGACAGAGAGGAAACGAAAACGGTGGAAAATCTTGGAGAAGAGGATGCGAGAAAGACGTACAATGGCTGTGTTTCTTTTACTTTAAGCTATGTTTATCTTGTGCAAGTGTAATTATATCCACAAATGTGGACTCCCCATCGTATAATATATATATATATATATATATAGTGGAACGTATAAAGACACAGGACACAAAAAGAAAAAAACTTACAGTGGTGAAGAATTTTCGGTGGAACCACCACCTTCGTCCGTTCAGGAGAGAATAAGTTATATATATACAGTTCTCCCAGACCGACGAAGGGGCGAGTACGCCCGGAAATATTCTTATTCTGTGAGTATTTTTTAAGTGTTTCTATCTGTGCGTATGTGTATAAGTGTGTGCGTCTGTTCCTGTTTGCTCTCGTCTGAGTATTCCTGAAGTATATATATATATATATATGTGTGTGTGTGTGTATATATATACTTATATTAATTCTATTTAATATCATTAGTAAATTGAATTATATAATAATTAATTAATTACCAATACATATAATATTAATTTTAGATAGTCTCGATAAAAATGCAGCAATAAGTACCCCTGAAATACGAGTAACACACGAAACATAGAATGAATGGCCTGTACCAGATTATCATGTTTGTTTATACCTGAACTATTTATAGACTATCCGGCACAAGAATCTGCTCTCAATCATTCTAGAGACTGGATAATGTAAACTTCATTTATCACTTGGCTTTGTAAATTGATAACAGCCCTATTTTCACGATTCCTAAATCAAATATTCTGTCCCTCACCTTATTTTTTTTGGAAACGTTAGAGGACTCAAGGCATAGAGGTAACTTTAACTAAGAACATCAGATTGACATTTGTTCCGTTATATCTCTTTCAGGTAAATCAACCCTTCCGAGAATCCTGGGTTTCATATTGAGTCATGTTGCAGTACCTTCCTAAACGTAAGTTTATTTAAGTTTATAATCCTTCAAAGGGTATAATGAAACGAATTACAATTAAATTTATCAGACGCAATTTGCAGCACCATTGCTTCAATCCGGTTTGAGATGCAGTTTGGGTAATGTACTAATTCCCTGCTAGGCGAATGTCATGGGCCATGAAATTTTTAATTTCTTTTAAATCACTTTGGGAAAATCATCAATATTGATCAAGTGTTAACTAACTTATTAGAAGTACCTCATTTTTTATATTCCTATAGACTTTTAAATTATCACTTGGGAGAGTTGATATTCCTTAATGCTTCTCTCCTCTTCCTTCAGGGGGTGTGTGAAAACGTAATGCTATTTCAGCGTCGTCAGTTATTTCCATCTATTCTTTCTTAATTGTCGTACATTTAAAAGAAATATTGCGAAATTGAGCTATCCTGACTCATTTATTTGGCTATCACTTTTTCCAATCAGCCCCACATCCCGAAACGCCAGCTGCTGCCCTTACTTTAGCTGCCTCGTATCAAATGGTGCTGACGGTAAATCCAGATTACCCACAGCCTGGATTCTTAATTCTGCAGAACTCGTGGTAACATTACCTACAGCGCCACGTCAAACTCGTTATTCGAATAATTTGTAAAAATAACTTCCTGAACAACGTCTAATTTGTTTCATTTCCATTTTATTCCTATATGCCACAATAAATTCTGCTAGTAAAATTTTTAATCCTTGGATCACATTAATTTGATTTTTATTGGAGTGGAATCACAGGAGAGCTTTGATAGTTCCACCTTGCCTGGGACGGAAATTACGGCGCAAAGCGAGTTTCTTAGAATATCTAGGTTCCACGTCTTTTGAAAAGGATTTACGATTCATGTTTTTTTTCTTTCCAGTTCAAATGAGATTCGTCCCTTCCTTCTATAACTCCTTATCCGCCGGCTCTTATTAAACCAGGGAAGGAACTAACTACGTATGTTTGAGAGAGAGAGAGCAAAGAAGTGGAATTTTAAGTCTGCCAAAAAAATTATCTCTACTTGGTGCACTTCATATCCGGGAACCCTAACCGTCTTAAGTTCATTATTACAAATTTTTAATGACCAAATACGCTATGGAAATCTTCTGCCTATTCTGCCTATATGGCCGTGATATATGAGCAATTTAACGAAGAACATGCAACTTACAGAATATTCGTCATGGATTAACTGGTAATACGGCATGTATATGTATATATATATGCACTCCTAAATAGTTAAATTTTGCTTTAATTGGCGGAAGTAATCCGAGATTTATTTCTTTCCTCTTTCGAAACGGAGAAGAGCGGAGATGGAGGCAAACGGGCAGCATTGAGTATTCAAACCCTCCGCCCAGGGGGCGGGAAATTTCTTGGAAGTGGCTTCCATCACTCGAAACGGCTAGATCTTCAAATAAATGCAATACCTCGTCTTCTTTCAACGCCTTGTTGAGAGATACCTATGCATGCATATTAATGTTGACTATTTTTACCATTGGTCGTTAGCCTATATCTGCATCTCAACCTTTCCATTTTCGAATGACCTGAAAAGTTGATTGCTGATTTTTATCGTTTAAAATTGTTCAGTTTGGCAGTCTGGGATCAGCCCGAATAATAACCTTAGAAATCAAGTGACTGACTCAAGAATTTTGTTTCCCGTCAGCGGTCACGACGTCGTAAGAGCGACGTTGACAGCATCACTTGAAGTGATTTTTTCCCCTCTGATGTGAATTTGTAAACGCTATGATTGATTTTCTTTTTTTATAGCCTTATTCCTTTATTTCAAACCTTACTAATTTAACTACATGTTTACTTCATTCCTTCTTGAAACGGAAGTCTTAATCCTTTAAGCATGGACTGATTTAATTGATGAAGAGGCTCCACTCACCATAATTGACACTTCAGCGTAGGAAATGCCTGCCCGTTATACTTTGATGTTTTCGAATGCCGCAATGAACGACTAGGTACTCCGAAAAGAATAAAGTTAGTCCTTCATATACCCCAAAAATTTACAGAAGGTTTGTAACTGGCTTAATGACCCAGGCAAAAGGCGAATTGCGTCTCCAGTACCAAAACTACAGGTAGTAATTGTAATGTACATACTTTATAGACACAGATGTATCTGAAAATTTTTTCCATTCCCTGGCATTACGGACGGACGAAAATTGGGTCAAAAACATCCAAAATTGTTTTTACATGTTAACATTTTTTTTCATATCAGGAAGAGAAATGAAAACCTTGCACTTCCACAATATATATAAAACTTTATTCAACGACCCGGGTTTCTCCGCGGTGTCACATCATTAGGTTTTATATATATTGTGGAATTGTAAGGTTTTCATTTCTCTTCCTGATAAAGAGAAATTCCACAGAATTAGCCCTAAAACAGTTTTTTTTCATATCCCTTAATGCATACAAAACTGGTCAAATCAACAGAGAAATATGTAAGGCATTACGGTGTGTTCCTATCGATTAAATTGTACACATGCCTATCATAGATAACAACGTTGATATTTTAAAATTTTTGCCTTAATATCACAGAAAATTATGTGTTAACGGAACCTAAAATTTTACAATATACGCATCCAATGAATTTTATCGTCAGTTTATGCTGGTTGCGAGTGTGACTAAGATAAACTTAGAATAACTAAATACCTGTGAGTCAAATGAAATTATTTTTATTGAGCTCAGATAAAGCCTACTGCGATTAAAAAAGCACTGTAATAAATATTTTTGAAATGGGTTTTAACCTTTTTTCGCCGTCGGCTGTGACCGATGACCCACATCCGTTTCAAATTTTAATCTGCCGTCTGCCTCCTAAGAGAGACTGTCAGGGGCGGAGTGTTTATGGACAGGCCCACGGGATTTTATAGCCCATGGAATAATGGTTTTTCTGTGTTCTTCTAAAGCAAACTTAAATGGGACGACGTCGTTGGGATAAGTCGGTGACGATTGCTAATGAAACTGGTAACCCGAAAAAGTGCCTCGAAGGAGAGTTGACGGGTGGCACGACCCTTCCGAAGACATACTTCATGAGTATATGAAATCTATAAACGGTGGAAAAAATGTATAAATTAATTTTTGGTGACCAACTTCCTTGCAACCAGGTGCAATGTGACGGTTTCATTGTCTACCCTTTGGAAATGCATTTTCCGTAACCGCACAGAAGTGACCTTTCGCGGTCACATCCACATTTGTAATGAGTCTCCGTGTATATATTGCTTTGCAAAGTCGTTTAGTGCGCCCTGGCTATGAGAATTCAAACTTCCTGGCAGTCCACGCAATAATCACATTTGGACGTTTGCATTCATAATCAGAAAGTAGGTACTTGGACTGCCTGGTCGTCCAAATACAGGTTTATTATGTGGTATGTCAAAAAGGTTTTAATTCATAATGGATATGGGTCTGAAACCTGATTCAGAAGAAAGGGTAATGACAATATATAGGAGGATTTTGAGATGTGAGTCTGGCAAAGGTTGGAGAGGTTGAAATGGACGGAAAAGGAAATTAATGAAGTCAATTAAAATGTTTGAGGAAATCCGAAGTAGACAGTGTATAAGAAAGGAATACTCAAGAGAAGATGGTGTTCAAAGATTGTAAATAGAGGGTAGAATGTTTGGTAAGCATGAAGGATGTAGGAAAAAGAATAGGGATTTTAGTTAGAATGATAGCAGGTAGGGTGAATTCAGAGTTGAAGAATGATTTAAGTTAAGGTGGGGATCTGTTCTAGTATTTTTGGGTTGATCAACAAACATATCTTAACCGATAGCTTACTAATCATCATCATTGGTTTCATTTCTAAATCTAACAATTACTGGAAGTGCGAAATCAAGTCAGAGTTTTCAAGACAGCCATTTTCAAGTCATTTCAACTTTTACATCGGAACGAGAAATAAACAGCACGTGCTCAGTTTGGCGAATACGAAACCACACAGCTTTTCCATTAACTTGGCCAGAAATATCATTCGCTTCCGATGATGGCGTTGGCTTTCAAGGTGGTGTTGCTGCCTAACAACATTTACCATTCAGTCAATAGATTCTCATGTGACCCGTGTAACACGTGGAAGTATTTTCAGTAAATGGTGCATTCCTTTACTCACCGTTTAGACTCTTCAACAAATTCAAAAGCCTTTCATGGATGTATTTACAGTTCTAACAAGTGATTAAAGCTCCCAACAGTCACCAAAAAAATATATGTCAGATAGTCATGTACAATGGGGGACACCGAGTATGTAAGCGAAAGGGCCCTAAAGAGAGCTGTATATGTATGATTCATGGTATGAGAATATGCTGTTATTTCTTCCAAGACTTTTCTTACACCCGTTCTCAAACCCCTTCCTTCAAATTACTCCTAATTTCCATTAAAGGGTGCTTTCACCCTCTCTCTTACAATATTTGGTGGTCTCATTAATTATTTATAAAACTCAATGGCCGCGTGCTGATTTAATTTCCGTTTGATCAGTGCCTTAGTTATCTTCGTATAAGAGGTAGCTAATATGCGGTGATGTCCAAAGTAACCGGATAAAATGGACGAGGAGATGCTGAGAGAGGAGAGAAAGTTTGTGAAGAACGTAGAGGAAGCATAGAGGAAGATGACATGGAAAATAGGCATTTATTGAGAAAATAACGTGCAAGGTCAAGGGGGGAAAAACGTGTCCTTGATATAAAAATTGTTGTGAAATTTGCCTTTTCTTTGTCCAGCGACACGACTGATTAAATGTACATAATTAAAAATTCATTCACTTCAAATATATATATAGCATGGGCCCAAATTTTGTCGTCCGTCTGCAGGCAGCTGGCTCTGAAGAGCGTTCAACTTAAGATCCTTGGTGTTGTTATACGAAAAGGTAGAGAAAAAGGAGAAAATGTTGAGGAGATAGGAGTTATATACTGAAGGGTTTTAGTGCATCACGGGTAGTGCTGTTTTGGTCAACGCCAGCGTTACGTCGTAACACGAGGTAACGCTGGCGGAAGGCTTAGCACTGCTTAGGGAATCATTGAATGGTTTTTGCAACATTTTTTTTTGAAAGGATGGAAGTTAAAATGCAGACGGAAAGGAAAAATATTAAAGGCGTTTCAAAATGTTTCATTTCTTGCGCTGAACGACTGTTTTGTTTCTTAAAACAAGTGTCATGAAAGATGGCTTATGCCTAAGGTTAAAGTAAATACCTTTTTGCAAATGGTTTTTTTTCTTTAACTTCCTTGTCTGATTCCATTTTCGACAATGTTGTTCTGATTCAGTTAGTGCGAATGCTGTTAACCACATTTTATTGACCTTCGGATTAAGAGGATGCTACATGAAGGAAGGAGATGTTCTTAAAAATTATTATACACTAATCCCTTAAAGCGAATTAGATATGTAGTAAATTACTACTTCAGTATCATAGGGAACATTTTTTAGAGTGCGGATGAGATAGAATGCATACTTTTAAGCTTTAGTGGCATATTTCAAACATGGATTGTCTCCCTTAGCTAATATTTTGGTAAAAATTTTCCAAGTCATTTTGCAATCGCGGTATTTATTGAGATATTTGGGATGAATTTTTTTTAACAACACGTCCAACCATGGTCTTTTGACTGAAGATTTAAGCAGAATGGGTCTTCGATGTCGAAAGTTTACGATCCAATAACTAGTCATTCGGCGCATAAGCCCAGATTCCACTTTCACATGATATCCGCCGTCTCTTCTTTCTCGTTTCTTGTGAAAATACGGTCGGCATTCGATTAAACGGGGTTTTTGTAATTAAGTCATTGTAATTTCAAGCCGATAGGAGCAGATTTAATTTCTCAAAAGTGCATTTGTCACTTCATTCTCCCAGCGTTTACAATTTAATAAATCCGTAGTTATTTAAGCTAAACATATCTCATTATTCCTCTTCGGAAACCTAGTGACACAAATGCTATCCACATAACGTAGTTAAGTACGGCGGGAGAGGTGCAGTGCTTGGAAATACCCCTGGGTGTGAAGGCTTGGAAAAGTGAACACTCAGAGAGTTCAATTAATGTGGGGTGGTTTCTGCGCTATGTATCCGACCGTATCCGTAGAGTTCAACAAGAATTGTAGCCCTGTCATTATTTGGTATCGGAAAATGCTTTGATGACTGAGATATTGTGGTCCCTCTTGGATGACCGATGTGCTAGTTCGTGGTTAGGAGTATAAAAAGAAATGGAACATCAATCTTGGCTGTCTCAAAAAATCTCGAAAGCGGAGAAATGGATATAAATGATGAAATAAGAAACAGTGAATTTGACTCATCCATACGTGAACAGTCAAAAAAAGAAATGATTCGGTGTGAAAAGATGAGAAAAAATTAATATTGCTATCGACAAAGAGATTACTGACTTAGACGGTTGCCAGAGAACACCCGTCAGTAATTTTAAAAATAAGCTTACTTGGCCTATGAAACAGCACGCCCAGCGTAGATAAAGACTTATTAAAGGATATATTTGGAAAATGGTATCTCTGGCGGCAAATCTTGATTTTTTATAGCCAGTAAATACGAATTACTTTAATGGCGGTATTTGTGTATTTTTATTGTCCTTTTCTACGGTATACAAGGTAATATTCATTTAAAAAGAGTTTTAGGTGGAATACGTTTCATAAAAGGAGTAAGCAGAATTTAAGTTCTTGAAGTTTTAAACAGCTGAATGTTTAGGGAATAAAATTTACTAGGGAGTAGCTTTTCATTCATTACACCACATCATTAAGTAATGGAATAAAATATTATGTATAGATATATATAATAAATATTATTAAATAATGAAAAAATATAAACAGACAATAATAAACGCAAGATATGGTGAGGGATATGGAAAAGTGCCGACTCCAAACAGAAAATAATTATTTTGGCCCGTTGGTTGTTTCTGTGAGTGTGAACGCTCGTATGGAGTTAATTATTTTAATATTGTTTCGTGATATCTTGCTGCTTTTGCCATAATAAGGGAGCAATATGTTTTCCCACTGAATTTAGGTTAAAATGATTTTTGGGGTAAAAGCTAGTTATTAAGAGATAAGTTAGAGTTATTGATCAAATGAGGGATTATTATCGATTGATGATTTCGTGGTTTTTTGGAGAAGAACTCTCAAACTATGTCGG
This sequence comes from Rhinocypha anisoptera, assembly GCA_011762765.2. Classification (NCBI taxonomy): domain Eukaryota; kingdom Metazoa; phylum Arthropoda; class Insecta; order Odonata; family Chlorocyphidae; genus Rhinocypha; species Rhinocypha anisoptera. The sequence goes on along the minus strand of WURS02095935.1, from coordinate 11,804 downwards.
CAGATAAACTAAGTTTGTAATAACAGAATTTACCTCAAACTCAATCCTCTCTCTCTCTCTCTCTCTCTCTCTCTCTCTTCGCAGTCCATATCCCCTTCCATTAAGAAAATAAGTATTCATAATTTTCGGGTTCAAAGTCCCTTCCTTCCTGATAGGTTTTTTTTATTCTCTCTCTCTCTCTCCTACCTCTCTCCTGTCTTCTGTTTTAGCTTCCAAAGTATTCCTTTTAACCTCACTGTTTCCATATTCCGTTACCTTCTGTGTGAGAGGCACGCCGTCAATCATCCAGACTCAATTCCCTGCGCCCTCCCCTCTCCCGCCCACCCTTCGACGGGAAGTCTTCCTTTCCCGCATTGATGCCCCTGCCTTCGGTCCGAAAGCTTCGTAAGGTAATCCCTTCCGCTGTCCTTCAAAAGGCACCTCTATTCCGCCGCCTTCACTCCTCAACGCCCTTGACTTTCCCTTCCACTTCTCGGTCTTGGGGACTTTCCTTTTTATGCCCCTCGAATCCTCGGCCCTTGGCTTTCCAACCCCCCAATTTTTCTTGCCGTTCCACTCGCCCAACGTTTTCAATCGCCCTCTCTCTCTCCTTCCTCTATTTCTGCATCTCTCTCTCTCTCTCTCTCTCTCTCTCTCTCTGTCTCCATCTCGTCCTTTAGCGAATCTTCCTCATTTCCCCGCTCTTGCAATGTCGTGTCCCTTCGCCGTCCACGCCGGACGTTTTCTTCAGCTGCGCTCCCCGTCTGCTTTCTATTTTACAAACCTACACTCGTCCATTTCACTATTTTCTCTCTACTCTTGCGTATAAGCCAACCGCCACCATCATGGAAAGTACGTTTGAGGACGCCTGAGCGGCACCTGTGTCCCTGAATTTTGGGACGATCGTCAGTGATGTCCCCCGTATCTTATTCGAGTGAAAAACGCACGCGTAAGCACAGGACAGAATTCGAGATCAGCAAAATGTCTTTCGCGGGTTTCCAATGCCTTTCCTTTACCCCTTACGAAAAAGTATTTGAGTCTGGGGCCAATCCTCATTATTTTCCAACGCCAAATGTTTTTTTCCCAAATTTCACTAATACCCCCTTATTATTCTCCAGAGAATAAGAAATTTAAACGCTTACGTCATTTATTTCCCTTAAAAGGAAATTGGTAAAATGTTTAATATATTCTGGTATTAAACCTTTCAAAGATTATCACGATGAGGCTGTGAACAGTTCAAAGTGTTTTATTTATTTATATACTGGTTTGGTAAGATACATAACTCGTGAGGAAGAATAATCAGTATATTCATACACTTTTTACTCTATTATTAATATTTAAAATTTTCTTACTAAGGCACAAGCGTGCAATAATAATAAATAACTTAGATATCACCTTTGTCACCGTATAAAAATACAGATTCTGCTTTTTATTTACGCATATGTCCAATGATATCAATAAATATTATATTAGCTCCTAAAACTTGCCTCATATTGTAAAACTTCGGTAGAAAGCACTACGTTGAAATAGATGAGTATGAGAAAATTTAATAAAAATAAAAATGGCATCAGTGGCAATGGCAAAAATGGCAAAATAGGTTTACAGGGAAAGTTAGTCTAATTTCATTTTCATAGAATATAAAGGTGAATGATGATGGTTGTCATTGACATAAATTGGCCGGATTCATTACATAATTTCTTTATAACAGATGTCGTTTATATGGATTAATTAGTAAAGGCGAATCAGAAACTATTTTGAATCTAAATAAAAGAAGGTGTGCGTCTAAATGCAGTTCTTCATTTTTCAGAATTCAGGTCCTTTGTCATTAATTAACTTTCATACATAAATCGCAGGTAACTGCTATATTTATCGTTTATCAAACGGCAGGAATTGTCTCTTATTTTGGCAGAGAATGGTATATATGGTTCGTAATTGAAATTTATAGCATATGTGAAATTAATCTCATTTTAGGGCATGTTTCCTTGGGTTATCAAGGTGAACATCGTTTTTAACCATTTTATATATTTTTCATGTATTTTTAGAAATAACTTTATTATATTCTTAATTGTTCATTGAAAAAATATTACGGCCATGAACACAGACAAAAATACTCAGACGATGAATGATTCCATTCCTGAATACCATTCATAATAATTACTCTTAATGAAACCCACAAAAATTAATTTTGATTGCAATTTTCAAAGAAAAAGTCACGTAAATGTGGCAGTGGCTTTATAGAGATTAATTAATTGATATATATCATTTTTTATTAATTTATATATTCAATTTATTTAATTTTTTCAATGTTATTATAAGATATATTAGTTAAATAATGCAGGGAAAAAAATCATTTTAATTAAATATATATTCTTTATGCACTTATCAGTATGAGAAATATTTGTGACTGAGTGGAAATTATAGACATGGCTAAAGTATTAGGCTCGGTCATTTGATTTCTGTAGAGAACAACATATAAATGTCAATAAAAATTTAACATAAGTTTTTAATTTTTTTTTGCATGGAATGATATTTTTTATTCTGAAAAAGTTAAAGACAGTAATTTATTTTAACCGTGATAAACTTAAGATTATATATTTATGCAATAAATTATATATCTATCAGTTACTAATGCACCAGAGGTTAACCTTATTGGGTAACATATTTCATAATAAATGATTACTTGCATTATGTAATGATGTGACTGCGTTTCTGGGGAACGGTGAAAGGGATTGGCGGTATGTGGGTATATTGAAAATAGACACTGATCCAATAACAGAGGTTCTGCAGGGAAAGCAGTAGAGCTAAAATATATTGTAAAATTCTAAAGGAAGGGTCTCTTGTAAAAGCCTTGGTAGTATTTTCGATTTAATTAAAAAGAAACCTGATTCTTTAAGTTTTGACGAGGAGTATGAAGTACGCATCATATTATTTCAGTTAAGAAGTCAAAAAGTTTAATACAAGCCCAAACTTAATACGGAAAATCAGATCACGCACATAAAATCAGAGAGATAGACTGTTGAACAGGTAGAAAAAAATGTCATTTTTTCCAATGTCAATTAGAGAGAAAAATAAATGTGACCACAGGCTCGGAGATAATGGTTAGGTTAGATAGTGTATATACATGTGTACATTTTCTTGAATTTTTATTAAAAATTAAATGTTAATTGATTTTATTCCCGCATGATAGGTATTTTCTTTAGTCATTGAGATATTTGCATGTAACTAGTTTCTTTGCATGTTCATTAATATATAAAATATATGCATGGGGTAATGCATGACTTGTGATGGCTCACTCACATCCTGGCACACGCCTCATTGCGGCTGCTTGCAGGGTATTTCGTAGCCGTATTGCATACATAAATGATCTGACGTGTCACATCTGAGCCATTACTTTTTGCGCTTTCATCATTATTATTATTATGACATTACTTAACAATGAGTATAAAATCCTCAAAAATTATTGTCTCTTCAAGAAAACGATTGAATGCTCAATTAAATTTTAAGAAGTCATATTGAGATTCACTCTTGTTATATAAATTGATTTTGAAATATCTCGGATAATATATCAGGCTGATAGATCATCAAGGCAAATATTATTAGAATTTAAAAGGATTCTACTCGAAAATAAAGTTTTAAGGAACATTTCATTTTTTTCAGTTGTCTTCCGTTTCTGGATTTGTTTTCCGAGGAAAAAATAAATAAATTCTCTATGTTATTCTCCCCTTTCGGTTTTAATAATGCAGTTGCGTGCCTAAAATAATATCTGTACATTCAATCGTGAAGATATTAAAGCATACGATGGAACCGGGACGAAAGCACTTAAGGAGCTTCCGAGTGGATTGGATTTTAGTATTTCACCTGTGATCCCTCTCTCTCTGTCTGGAAACAACCCTCGAAAATGTGTTCCAAAATCACTTGTCCTGCGGAGGTTAATACAAATTGGTTCTGTAAAGAATGTGTGTGGGAAAAACAGTGGCTTGAGTGCAATGACTATTGTAGAAATCCAAAGTCAATTATTGAATCGAATGAAAATATTTATCAAACTAATTTGGTGGAATAATTTATCCAATTCATTGCATTCTTAATTATTTTTACAACTGGCGAACTTTTGTTTAACACTAGAGCTGTATTGCTGGAATAATAATTTTTATTAAGTTTTTCGTGATAAGATAAATATTTCGAATTCGTAATTAATATAAAGTAAATGTTTTCATGACAAGCTTTATGGCTGCTAAAATAGAATGAGTAAATAATTTTGTTTACTATCTGTCAAACTCCGGGACTGTACCCATTTTCTCGGTGTACTTAAGGCACTCGCAAATTATGCCATGATTTGTTATCGGCTTTATTTTATTAAGTATAATTAAGCAAACACTACTTTCTCACAGACATCGAATTATGTTATATCTACTGTTCTTTCTCTGTGTCTATTCCTTTAATTCTACTTCGGATCATAGCGGAGATCTAAATTCATACCAGTTTCAGTTAATAGTCTTCATGATCGATCAATTTGTTATGTAATATATCAAACGACATAGAGTGCCATTTCTATCCAACAGAATAGTCCATGTTTACCCAATCGTCCTTTTTTCCATATCTTCTCCAGAGACTAACTCTACCTAATTATTAAAGAAGATCTAACCAATAGTATTATAGACAGAGAGACTTGCAAGGATGACTAGTATACGGCGTATTATCCGCTTATCATTCTTTACGTTCCTTTGATAAATTTTAATTTAAATGATATCTCAATATATTCAACACTGAGCGAATTCTGTATATCTTAAAAGTAGTTCTGCCACGTCCCAACTGTGTATATTCTACGCTGCCATTTCCCTCTACTTAACGCGTTGGAAAAAATTCCAAATCGTAATTTTCAATAATAAAAATATATACATTTTTATTATTTCAAAAATTAAGACGCTGAAATACAAATGAGGAAGCAATCAGTTTCCATTAAAATTTCTACTCCATCGTCAAATTAAAGAGTGATATTATGGACAAGCATGTTGTCAAAATATACTTGTTGATTGTAGAATAAAATTAAAATGTCCTTAAGAACCATTTATAAAGATAAATATTTCAAAAACCTAATTAATTTGCAAGTATCATTGAAAGATTATTGATCATTTAAATTAAATGAGTTAATAATTATGTCTGATATCTATCAATCGCCGAGGTTGTGGTCCAGTTTATAAAAGGGAGTCAACACCTTTTATAAACTAGACTTCAAATCCCTCATCGACAGGAATAGAGAACAAAATTCTCAATTATAGCATTATAAATATAGTTTTTATATTTTACCTCATCAAATTTGTTCGGTACTAGCTATTTTAAGCTTCTTCATAAACAATAGTGAATTTTCTATTCAAAATCTATCCAAACACATAATAATAAATTTATAACTAAAATGTCTTCATTCGCTATAATAATTAGGTATACTAAACGTTTACCCCTCCAGTTGTTATCAAGATTATGTCTTATTCCCGTCCTTTTCTCCTGTAAACAAGATATCAAATCTTGAAATTAACTTCAATCTTTCAAACATGAATGATGGCGAATCTTCCTATTAGTGAAGGCATTTCTTCATCGCTGCTTATATCAATTATTAAATACTTAAACGCTTAGAACGAGTTAAAAGGAATTGATCAATCATCAACCAGTAAATTCAAAATCTAAGGGAAACATACATTTTTTATGTCACAAAAATGCATATTAAAAATTCATTCAAGACCTCGAATCCAAACGTAGAGAAAAAAGAAAGACTGAATTAATTATTCAAAGAATTTATTATTTATCTATTGGCTTATAAGTTATTGAATTGTGTCTTGTGAATGAATCTAAAATTCAATTTGTTGCGTAAATAACGCAGCTACATGTACTTGATAGGCTTACTGATCCTCGAATTAAAAAATTAATTGACAGTTAACACCACATTTAGGAAGTTTCTACAGCCATTATTAAACATTTATTAATGAGTTTTCAAATTAAACCTTAGAAGTAAGAAGAAGAAATTTTGAAACTTCATTGAGTCTTAATATGGATTCTGGGGGGGTGTGAAAATAAAGAGTGAATCTTAAAAATTCCAAAAATTCGCGCTTGCAGTTGAGTTTGCGTGGTCAAAATTCATAAATATATAATTAAAGTATATGCAGTTAACAATCGTGATACAGGGCCAAAATTTAACTGTCATATACATTAGCCTAACTCAACAGCTACTGAATGTATGGAAAATTATCGTCTAATATCATCTTATTAAACAGCCAGGAGAACATACATAAATCCAAGACCCATCATAAGTAGACGGACTATAAAAATTTTAAATTCCCTTTTGGAAGCCGTCGGGAATAATTTTCAAGTAGAAAACTCTCATTTGTTTGCATATAACACTTCCACATTTGAAATAAGTTCTTCCAAGTTTTTTTTCTATTTTAATATCTTTTTGTCTAGATGAGCTTATTTTTCGAAAATAATCATGGTTATATTAAAAGGTTTTTTGTGCATTTCTTATGCAATAATCGTTTCCAGCGTTGTCTAAAATTAATATCTCTTCACCCAAAAATTGATAAATCAGTTGCACATGAGTTTGACATGAATGAATGTTATTTTTTTATAGAAATTTCCTATGATTCAGGCGTCTGTTATAAATGATGCATCGCAATTCTATTCTTGTTTGTTTTTGTCTAATAGGAATTGCGGTAATAAGTACCTATTTTAATGTAAAGATAATATTTGCATAGATAGACGGGTAAGAATTAAAGCATGGTTTAGCAATTTTCATGAGTTTAAACGTAATTCAGTGACACTTAATAGTTAATGATTATTTAAAAAATTCTGGTCCTACTATTTTTAGTTCCTCTATTAAAATGAGAACATTTTCAAGAGCCAATTCCTTTAACGGTATAACCGTCAGTTTTGGTTATTGCTTGAAAGTTTCATCTTGAAATCAAGTTTAGAAATAAACTTAATGAATGCGTTGTAAAAAAATCCTCGAAGAAAGGAAAAACTCCGATGGGTGGAGAGGAAACTCGTTACATTGTGCAAATTCGGGTACATACTCATCTCTTTTCACCAGAAATACGCACACACATTCAAAATACTTCATCCCTCTGACATGATTGCAGTGCTGTAGTGTTTTCTGTAGTAATTCTCTCAAGCTGCCACTGATGATTCGTTGCTCAAATTTTCCCGCTGTCCGCGCTTTCATCAGTAGCAAAAGGTGATTTGCTCGTTACCACTCTCATCTGTTAAAAAAAAACTTCAAAGCCTTTTGTTTTGTAATCACGGACAGTATTTCCCGAGTTGAAAATATCTTATTTGTTTTCCGCGTCCCTCACGACACAGGAACAACTACGAAAAAGACACGCCCAGCAATGTCGAAATAATCTGTATGCTGCCATCGTGGGGTCTGATATAGAATGTTTAATTTCAACCGGCGGGGGAAAAAACTGAGTCGGAGCGCCGAAAAAACAAAACATTATTTCTGAAAGGAGTTGAGGGAGGTTAACGACTGTGTTACTCATTCATTGCGAAACTGTCAAAATTAAATGATTTCATAAGGTTTATCTTCGGAACGAATGTGCGGCTTTCCTGAATTAGAGAGCCTTCTTTTGTTCCCGACTGAAATAAACTGCATTTTTCACGTGAGGCAGTAGTGGGATAAAGAAGTAATCTTTCGTTTACGTGTGGTGACTTTTGCTGCACACGAAAAACGGCCGAGTTTTAGATAAAAATCAGCAGTATATCAGAGATAACAAGGGACGTTAAAAAGAAATTTTCGTTCTCCTCGTGGTTTTCTCTACTAAAATTGCATTTTCGGGAACAAAGCGATCACATCACTCTTCGTCACGAGTTTGTATTTCACCATCGAATTTAATGTAAGACGCTTTCTGTGAGTATCGTAGGTAGCAACCCGTTTTTATACTTTTGACGAAACTTCAAGAAAGGGTACGGTTTTAAATTAATTAAAAAGTTAAACAAAAAATAATTATGTAAAAACTGTTTTCGACGATTGGTTCATATAGGAAACCCTTATTTTTTGTCATAAAAAGTAAATTTACAATGAGAATCAGATTTAAGTATTACTTATCAAATAAGTTTTTTGGATTAAAATATTTTCAGAGGTTATAAAAGGGATCTCTAATATTCGGTCGTTCGTCGAGATTTCCGAGGATTACCGCCTTCCTTCAATATACATATATTAGATGAGAAAAATATTCTTGCTTCAACTGCACGTTATCAAAAACGTTTAAAAGCAACTTATTTTGAACTAATATTCGTGATTCAATGGTTCTATAATAATCGGTAACCTGGTATTTAATTGGATTTATGATGACCCCTAAAAGAAGATTATGGCAGTCCTCACAAAAGTCCCCCTGATAACTACGTATTTACTACCCTCCCTCATTTTATCTTAACTCAATACAACTCTTTTAATTCTCCTCGCTTACTTATTATTATACTCAATGTCATAGGTCTATGTACCAAAACAAGTTAATCTTCCCTGATTATCCTTCCTACTTCCCGTTAATCTTTTTAAATTTTATTACTCCCTTAATTGCCCTGTTACGCGCACAAAACGGTCTAGAGTTCTATGGCTAAGGGTATTAATTAGGGCTTGGTCGTTTGCAAATATGACTCCATGAGTTTCCATCTACACTATTCCTGAACATCGAATGCGGCTTTTTCCATCCTCTATGAGTACGAGTTAAAAGTACTATTAAAAACGGAGAGCTCTCTGTCTAAATCTTATGCCTAACTGCCCATTCAGGCTCTTTGCCTGCTACTCTCATTTGCACGGGCGTATTCATAAGGTTTTTAGATATCCTATCCTTACAAATCACTCAATTTTTTGTGAAACTTCCATCAATTTCGATCGACCACTACTTTATAAAACGTTTTCTAGGAGAGTGCAATATAGAGAAAAACATCATTTTAATCTGCATACATTTCTATGACTTTACTCATTAACGCGATTTCCTGTATGTCTGATGACCGAAATGATAAGTTGTAGCTTGCCCTCTTATCCAGACTTTTTTCGATGACTCTTAAGACTACCTTATCAGCATGAAAGATCAAACTATTTCGTCAATAGTTCTCACTGCTTTCGTTTCATTTGATATTGGAAATAATGTAGACTTTAAAATGTATTTTGGACAAAATTAATTTATGAAAATTAATTAAATTAACTAATCCAATATCTAGTCTTCTCCATTTACTAAACCCTTGAAAAATATGTAGGCTACTAAATTAACCTTGTGATAGTAATAACCTAATTTTAATCTGCAATGTTCTTCCTATCACGCTATTTACACTCGGAATGCGAACCTAGGGTCTCCGGAGGAATGAGACACTTTTGAAAAAAATTCGCAGAAAAACTTTGAAACATTTTACCTTAAATATTACTAGAGAATAATATTTGGATTTCAAAATCTCAAGTGTGCCTTAATTTAAATAATAGATTTCACAGGAGTAAATAGCACTGTCTCTGAGAACCCGCCTCGTATATCTACGTCATGTAACTTCAATAGCTTTTATGACGGAGCAGTTAAATAATGATATAAAAATTATACACACAAATGCGATATATATAATAAGAATATATTTTTATTTCACACACTTTGTAGTACATATTTATACAATTCACCTTGAAATTAGTGAAATTAGGCACCCCTGAAGAGATCTCTTTTAGAGGGGTTACCATCGCGACTTTAATGGCGGTAAAAAATTAAATTATAAAATAAACAATTCTTGGGCAAATTCAAAATAATACAATTGTGTTCTAACACTTACAGAGTATTCGGTTTGAATATGGTCAATTACGTGTATTGACAAATAACAAGTCAAATAGAAAGAAACTTTACAAGAACAAAAGTCATACAAAAGTAAACAGAAATGAATTACACAATCGTTTTCCGGAATTCTTCTATTTTATTTTGCGAGAGTAGCCAGTCTTTGAACAGTCTTACAAATTTACCCTCTTTCTGTTCACATATTATATTTTTTGCCAGGTGATTTATTATTTTAGGGCCTATATATGAATATGAATGCTTGTATAGTTCAACATTTGGCTTTGGTAGTGGAGTATTTTGATTATTCCTTAGTTTTAAATTAAAAAGACAAGGCTTATTATTAAGACCTCCGCGTTTGAAATAAATTCTTAAGACTTTGTATACAAATAGGTGCCTGAGAGGGAAAATCCCTAGGTTTATAAACAGCGGGAAAGAGATTTATTGCCATCATCAGACAATGAATTCATTAGTTTAGTTAGTTCGTTAGTTAGTTTAAAAAAATAACTTATATATGATATTTATATCCTGAAATGGTGATGACACACAAAAATTCTATTTATTTGGATCTTTCTCTCGCAGCAAACGCCTCTCTCCTCCCCTCAGATATACACCATTCCCTCAAATCCTCTTCGTTCGTCTTACTCTTTCTCTCTCTGTCCACTTGACTTTCTCTCTCCATCCTCATTCGCCAAACCCACATCTCATCTCTCTCAAAAGCCTCCAATCTATCTGCTCCAATCTTCCTTCCTCTCTCTCTCTCTCTCTCTCCAATGGACCAGGTTTCGGATCCATATATAGTGCTACATACTCCATATTAATGTTTTCACTAATCTCTTCTTCAAATATTATTTTTTATTGGGCATCGCGCTCATTAAAACTCTTTCCTATTCGCTAAAGTCTTCTTTTCTTTTGCTAATGCAATTAATCCTCTGTGATGTCCGTGACAAATTCATCCATTCCTCTCTATATTGATGCTTCCCCCAAACAATTGAACTTTCCTACCCCCTGTTCTAATTTATTCACTTCCAGCTTGATTTTCAGCTTAGCCTTCACACTTCCCGACAATCTCACTACCTTCGTTTTAATTTATTCTTTTATATCTTCTAATATTGTATTCCAGGCATCAACCTTCGTCTTCACATTTAGCGGCAAAGCAATTGTTTATTCAACAAGTATTATGCGTAATAAACAGTAATTTTTTCGAAAATTATCAAGTGCATACTTTTTGTCTATAACAACTAAATAATTAATTAAACGGTTTACATATTTACCATCCTCTAAGTCTCTTTTGACAAACTACACCGATTTACCGAGTCTTAGAGACACAAATTGAACTGATATTCAATGGAATTGGGTAGATTTACACTCCCAACAACCAAAAAAAAACCCACCGAGTTGACGACACCGCTGGCTTATGACGTCACTTCCGGGAGGGAGATGGATTGGTGGAGATGAGAAAGCATTTCGCGCCTCTTTTGTTTGTTTTATTTTTTTTTGTCGCGCGGTTGCGGACACGTCAGGGTCAGGTTTAGGGTTTAGGAGACGACACGCATTGAAATAAAAAAGCACACAGCTCAAAATCTAAACAAGGAGGCCTTTATACTATATGCATATAATATATATATATATATTTTTTTTTTTATTGCTCCATTGTTATGGAGTATGTTTCTCTCTCCTCCAGGGTATTCCCGGGGAAAAGTGTACATGTCCCAGGGTACGGGAGAGAGAGTGAGAGCGACGGGGATGTTTCAGGACCAGGCAAGGGTCGCTCGTATTTGTGTATGTCTGTGTGTATGTATATATGTATTCAATCGTACCCTAATAAATATCCTTTTCCAGTTCCCTTCCCTTTTAAGTCTCTCCGTGGGGTACCCTGGATGTCAGCGAAAAGGGTCTCCATTGTCATCAAGGCATTGTCGTCTCTTGGTACGGGAGACAACAATGAAAGGGATTCTCTCCCCCCCCCCCCCCCCCCTCCACCACTGAAACCCCCGGAAAAGCGCGGGGGGGGGAAGGGGAGCCCCGGCTTGTCCG
>WURS02095827.1:0-23755 GCA_011762765.2 Rhinocypha anisoptera | reverse complement strand
AATGGTTGATGTCATCACCTGATGATGTCAACTATTTGACGAAACCGGTCGTAGTGATATATTAAACATATTTTGTGAAACCGACAAATTTCAATTTCCCCTATTCGAAATTTAATTTCACCAAGGTGAGCCAAAGTCAATTGAACTTATTTATATTAGTATGTATATGTAGCCCCCCAATCTAACCTGTCAACTCCTAGCCATATCTTCATATCTTTGTAGCTCTCGCAGAAAGGAGTGAATCGTAATCAAATAAAGGAGCCACCACCATTCGGACATTGTTCAGCCTCCTTTATTGATCATCATCCTAAGTTTGCAGTCCGAGGGATTGATTTACCTACCTTAGCACAACTCTTTTTTCAACTATGCATAACTCCTACTGTCTATCATTTCATCTAAAACACATATTCTTTTACTACCTCTTCCTCGCTGCTAATATCCAATTCAGCCTTCAACAATCCATTTCCTCTGAGTATCCATTTCTCCTGCTTTCTTTGGACTTCACTTAACAATTGCCTTTCCTCCTCCACCATTCTTAGCACTTTTTCATTAGTTTTGTTCTCCGCCATCTTTACCCTCTCAATCCTGCGCCAATCCGACATCTCAAAACCCTTCAATCTACGCTCATCATCCTTCCTCGTGCACAAGGTTTCATTCTTATTTGAGGATTTTCAGTAACCTTTCCTTCACGCTTCTTATCAACCTTTTCATAAAATCATTGCTTTGCTAATGTAATATATTTTTTTAACATCCATGCCACTATGCCCGTTTTCCCCTACGACACTACCAAGATAAATTAAGTTTTATACAGGTTACAACTTATTTCCCCCTGGCCTAATTCTTACTTCTGGGGAATTTCATTACTTTCGTTTCCTTACTATTATTTTTCATCCAATACCCATCGCATTGATGCTGTAAAGCGCTCAAATAAGTCCATAGTCCTTGGCTGAGTGACTAACTAGAGCTTGGCCACCTTGGTTTTGAAATTAAAAATTCTTGACAGATGAGTTTCAAACAAGCATGTTTAACTCTGCCATCGAATTAAAATATTGGGTTACGAGGATTGACGATTAATAGGTACTCATTGACTTTTAAGTTCATTCACTTAAAGTTTTTAACTCGTAGAACGGATTGATATTTGAGATTAGAGCATAAAAATCATGTGATTTGGATTTGACTGAAGGTGCCTGTCGGCGTTACCCAGATTTTAACTCTTATAGCTCCCAGCTCCCATCTGAGTTGCCATTCCCACGTTTTCACGTAAAATAGTTTAATTTTTTATCACAAAAATGTCGATAACACAGGCTTTACTTGGGAGGCATTGCTTTTACATCATTTAGGTTTTGCTGATTAAGGAAATTTGACGAACTTAGGCTGGTATCGTTATACAATATTGATGATGTTGCCTAGAGGACTTAATAAGTATCCTGTCTTTCCACACCACACCATTTGGAATAAAAATAAATGGTCTTTACTTAAAGTGGATATCCCATTAACATACTGAAAAGTACATCGGCGTATCGCAGTATCAATTAATTAGTGTGCGAACCACACGTCCACGGTGCGCACAAGCGTATGTACATCATAAACAGTAATGTAAGCATTCTTATAAAACCAGAAGTAAGGTAGAGGAGGAAAACTTCAGAGGAGTCAGAACAAGCCTTTATGGAATATGGGCACATTTTGGCGTTGTTTCATTTACCGCGCTTCGTTTGCAGTCCTGTAATGAATCCTAACTAACGTTAATATTAGCTTTTATCATATCTTGATGACTCCTTAAAATATGAAACATCTGCCTCATTCATATTGAATTTTCTCGCTTTGTATAGTGGAAATGATATTAGAGTATCTTCTTCGCACTGAGGATATATTGGGACCAAGATACTGAGGGTGTTCACTTTTCTGTGGTACAGGAAAAGAAATGACGCCATTGCACGACACTCTACGAAGTGCCTGGAAAGGATGAGAGGCGAAAAGAAACCTGGAAAGGGCACCGATAGGGAGGGACAGGTGAGCAACAATGTGGCTAAAGGAGAAACGGAAAATTATGCGGCGACTTGAGTTTGCGCATGGGGCGGCACTGGGTTGATTGTCGGCAGTAGTGTGTTGCATCACGCGCCTCACCCAAGGTAAAAGCCGCCAAACAGGTGCCCAGCAGGTGTTGTTGTCCTCGGCTCGGCTCAAAGAGATTTCGAGTCGGCGAGTGCGAGGAGAGTTAAGGACTGAGACTCGCGGCCTGAGGGGCGCTTAGGTACAATTTCTTGTGTTCTGGACCAGACGCATGGTAGGCGTACAAAGGGGACCGCGCAGTGGGCAGGAAGGACGGATGGATGTGGATTAAGGATTCTTAAATCGTAGAACAGGCCCTGGCCGACACTTCAAGAAAAACACGGAACGGCATTGAAGAGCCTTTATTAAACGAATGGTGGGGAAATATTATCACGAAAAAGGTGCTATTTAACACTGGTTATACCACAGTTGGAAAACACTTCGAATGGATTATTCCAATCCCAGAAGGATTTTGTTAGAGAGAGAGAGAGAGACAGCTAGATTCGTTGAGCATTGCTATGAACTAACAAAATGGTGGCAGAATTCTTCCCTAGATTAGCTTCAAAGGGGGTCACTTGATGCGCGACTATTGCAGATGCAATTGAGAATGTTGGAGAAGTTCAGGTTGATCGAGTTTGAAACTAATACAGATGGATAATATTGCTGATTCATTGCATCATAATGCTGGACTACGGCATTCATTTAAGGGAACTACACCGCCGAACCTAAATTTACAAGATTTTTTCTTACGCACATTGGTGGTTTGCAGGGTATTGTGAGGATTAGGCAAGGGGAATTTCATTCCCACATCATTAACTCCCCTCTAAATGGCATCACACTTAACTCAGCTAGTTTCACTTTTCTTTGCTTTGTCGTCTCAATATCATGCCAGTCCTGCTGGCCACATTGGTGCTCCGGAAGGCTGCCTAACTTAGACCTTACAGTGTTCCTTTGTAATCTACCAAAGGGTAGTGATTGGTTACATTAATCTTTGGTAGAGGTAGCCCATTCCTTACAGTGACCATTGCCCTTTTTGTGCTGTAAGAACCTGAGGTAGGAGCGGACATTCTTAAGCCGTATAGCCGTACTTTTTGGGGCAAGCTGGAATAAAGTGTAACGAGAAGCGAGTTTCAATAGATGGTCGTCGTAGAGGATGAAGGATGCATAAAATATCTTTTTCGGCAATAGTCATTCATCGCTGCGCCGTTGGGTTTATAACTCGTAGTTTAACATGCTATGAAAAGTGCGGCGTACCGCGCTGGTTGGTAGGCTTCTGCTTACGGCAATCAAGTATAAGCGCATAGCTGGAA
This sequence comes from Rhinocypha anisoptera, assembly GCA_011762765.2. Lineage (NCBI taxonomy): Eukaryota > Metazoa > Arthropoda > Insecta > Odonata > Chlorocyphidae > Rhinocypha > Rhinocypha anisoptera. The sequence goes on along the minus strand of WURS02095827.1, from coordinate 20,396 downwards.
AGGTAGGCATGAACTTGATACGGCAGTCCATTTTAGTATCATGCACATTGCATATCTCTACACTCGATGTGGAGATCTACCCATCCCGTCCCATTCCATCCATCCATGCACCTTAATCCACACTCTCAGACAAGGTCATTTTTAACTAACAGTTTGCTGGTACTCGATCACATGATCCGGCATTATCAATTGATTAGTATTACAATTAGTCGGAAGGGCGTTGATCTTATTCACTGGTTTTTGTCTGCGCCATCATTTCAGTCGTCATTAATTGACCCTTTGGTCATAGATTACTTTTTTTATATAGGTGGAATATGAACACAGCTAAATTCTAGTAGATAGAATATTTTTTAATTTCCGTGTCTTTGCCAGCCCTAATATTTCTTACTTATCGGAAGTAAAAACTTTTTAGAATTCGCCAAAGGCTAGCGGTACCCACAATTTAAAGGAATTTGAGATTGGAAACGTACACTGCGTATGTACACACACATACGTACACTGCACATGTACACTGCACATGTTTCAATAGACATCGAGTATTACTCATGGCGTATTTTATGAATGCGGAAGTGACCAAGTCGTAGTTTTTTATTGGCAATCAGTGGTATAATGGAACTAATGTGATCCAAACCCCCGATTTAAATGGGGTCCAGCCTTGAAACAGGCATTTAGGGTAGTTTTTGTTGAAAAAGTCTGAGCGTATCGTATTTATACCTGATTGAGTTGATATTAAAATATCTATTTAATAATTGAAAACTGTGACGGTTACTGTTTACCAGCCTAATGGGGAATCCACATTTTCCGAGAAGCATCAAAAGATGGTAGTACGATAGAGTACAATAATTTCTTGATAAATAAAGTGGGACCTCAAAAATCCCTCCTCTCCTGGTTTTGTTATCGGTATTCATTATGGCTGAGTGTGAGAATTATTTTTTTCTTACGATAGCTTTTAAAGATACTAAAGATTTTTGGAAGGAACCTTCTGTTAGCCATAACGCACAATAATCATATACGATATGCTACATCCATACCATTTGTAAAGATTCGCCTTGGTATCAACGAGTTTCTGAAAGACTACTTTCATTGTTCTATTTTCTGAATCTAATATAATTTACGAAGGATTAGAAACCTATGGAGCATATCTTTTATTAATCTTTTTGGTATTCTAGAGCAGACATTCTAACATGGAGGGTAGCCAAAACGTTTCTATGCCTATCAATCAAAGAATTGTTTCATAATTCCAAAATTTTTCCTTTTTCACCACATTGTCATTTAAGTTTTACACATTCCAATATTGTATAATTTCGGAATGATCTTCTAAAATCACCTTCCAAACTGCTATGTGAGCTGGGACTTGCAATTTGTGTTGCGTCTGTAGATAATAAAATCACATCATGCGTTAAATTTAAGAGCTTTTATTTCAGCATGTAATCTCTTAAATGAAGTTTATAAGAGGAGGAGCTATTGATGCTTTAAAAAATCTGATTATGTGAAACTTTTGCAAACTGAATGTAAGTTCTGGTGCATTTATGGTGCAAAGAGAAAATCAATGAGATTATATCACACTAACTATATGAATATTCAGTTTGTCTTTTCCCCAAAGCCTCTCGATATTTTTACAATGAATTAAACGTAGATTTAGGTAGAAAATTCGCCTGCGTAATATTGTACTTAATGGCGTATCTTCCGAATGGGTTTATTTGCATTATTTTTATTTGCAATTAGACAAAAAGTAAAAATAATAGTAGCGTGAGATATTTACATTTTTCATTCCTATAAATTTTCTTTTTTCCCTTTAGAGAGATTTATCAAACTTATTTTTCAAAATATTTTTAATTAATTCTACTTTTAAGAGAGGGTAATATAAATTTAAGTCGGTCAAAGTAAGAAAGGACAGGTGAATATTTATTGAAACTTCCACCAAGTCGGGTATTTCATTTCCACTTTCGGTGATCGACAAAAAAGACGAAAACATTCTTAGAAGAGGGCATTCTTAGTGTACTGATATACGTCAAATAAAAACAAAATCTATGATCTTTATATAACTCTTTCCTTGAAAGTGGCGTTAATTTGTTGGGGCCTTTGTCGGCAAAATGAAATCCTTTTCGGGAATGTACTGTCTTCCAATATAATCCCTACGAAGTTTTACAAAGTTGGTTTCTTAACAACCTCGAGTATGTTTAATTAGTTATCCAAGGGATTGTAAACATTGGTGGGCATATTACGGTATAATTGTAAGGGGTAAGGTACGTCTTACAACAAAACCGAAATAAAGGATTAAAAATTAGAATAAAAATGAAATGGTATGTCAAAAGTTAGAACAAGTAGAAATATTTACGTATTAAAAAAATATTTTTCAGGAAATTAAGAGAAAAATTGCTGTAGCAAACGAAGGACGAGGAAGGTGAAAACGATTGATGCATGTGGCTTAATTAACGAGGCAGGGGAAGGATTAGTGAAAACTTTTATACTTTTAATGGGACGCAGCATTGTATGCTTAATAAATTCTGAAGCCAGATTAGAGGCTTTTGGGACATGGATAAATATGGAAAAGAAAGAAATGTGGACAGAGAGGAAGATAAAAGAAGTGTCCTAAGCACGGCAGTGGAAGTGAGAGGAAATATAAAGAGAGTAAGAAAAATGGATCGAAGGGATAGTAGGAGGCAATGGAATATTGAAAGCGATTATAAAAGGTAGAATACGATGTTAAGTGAGCCATGTAGAACTAGAAAAAGAATAGGTATTTTAGGTGGTATGATGATCTATAGAATGTATTTAAAGCCAAAGAAGAGTATAGATTTAGGCAAAGCACTGGAAAATTTAGGCTTCACAAAAATTTAGACACTATTGGTGAACTACGTTACGCTATAGTAAAATAAAACCTTTAAAAAAAGTACATTAAAAAAAGAGAAACTTCAAGTAATGAAAATAGACAATTTAATTCCATTTGATGATTTATTCATACACTGAAAGCTCTCTATGTTAGCCGCCCACGTTTCCGAAAGATAGTCCAAGCCAACTTAAGTACGTACGTGGGAAACTTATAAAGGTGACGTCACATCTTACGTGTTTTTGGCGGTTCTATTGAAAAGTGACCAGCTTGGAGACTTGTGTTGGTGGCTAACTAGTGAGGTTTTGCGGTATTTTGTATAATTAGTCGCTATTTCGATCTGATGCATATTTTTTTCAATTCAATCCAAGTGCTTGATGCCATTATATCAATATATGTTCTTTGTTTTAACTTAACCAAGGGGATCAAAATATTTGTTATTGAAATGAGTATTTCACATTCATTTTCATGCAGTCCTTTTTATCTACGTATCAGAATGCTGATCTAGTAAGTTGTCTTTAGTCACTATTCTCTTTATATTTCTACGTAATGGCCTTCGGGCCATAGAAATGAGTTCTTTCTCAAAATGGGTTAATGAAGGTTCGTGGATTTTCGCGGCGTTGATTAATATGATCTCCACATTATTTTCGGGTTCTCGTCTCGTCCGTTGGGTTCTTGCCTGTTGTCACCAAGAAGCCAACGGACGAAGCGAGAACCCGAAAAGAATGTGGAGATCAATGGGAAAATATTAATTACTTGTTTTCTTTACTTTTTATAATTGACCAATTATAGCATAGATATCAGGAAAAACAAGTTAGTGGTTTTATGGCGTTTGGACATTTTATTCATATCTGCATGAAAGTGTTTCAATTGGTGTTAGTAATGACTGAATGAATGTTCATAATTATGCTATATTGTATCACCGATGTAATGCGATGTATATGATTGCTGTAGCAGACTGTTTAATCGCTAACTTAGTAATAGCTTATGTCCTACATTTGGATCTGACATGGGGTCCTGAAATTAGAAATTAAAATGAGAAGTATTTTGTAATGCACATTTGAATTAGGATTTAATGGGGTTATTGTATTCACTTTTTCTGTACAACCATACATAAGATTATAAATGTTTTGAACAAAATCAGCCATTCTCATTGCATTTTACTTTATGCAAATTTAAGGTATACATTTTAATGGTATGTCATTAACAGCTTATGTTAAATGTTCTACTCTAGTCTTAGAAAGCGCTTTAAACCTTTATTTTTGTTCTTTACTTAAACTTTTATATTAAACCGACTAAGGTGTAAAGGACATAACGTTGCTCTTTCCACATGATGGTTTATTTGGCACGACCATGGTTTCGTAGCTTTACTACATCATCAGGTACAAGTAAAAGAAGTTGTTATGTCCTTTACACCTTGTATGAAGGATTTCCACAAAGTTATGCCTGAGACTGTGTCGTATAAACCGACTAAGTTTAATTTCCCCTAGCCGAAATTTTCTGTACATCTGTATCTCCAGCAATTTACTTGGTATTTTGGGCTAACAAGGGTACACGTAGTCTGTGTCCGTTTTTTGCCTCAAGTGAGTCTTTCAAATCCTATTTTTAAATAACCCAGTTTGAGCCACTTATAAATCGAAAATGGGTTTTTAGTTCATCATAAGTATTTCATGTAGTCTACTGTAGTCTTTATCCGAAGATCTTCCTTCAGTTCGGCTGAATTTGTCCGACATTAACCAGGTAGATTTGATTAAAAAAACTAGACATTTCCATTCGGGCCAACTCGCTGAATGTACATATATTACTACCCTTAATTTTACAATTAAATATTTAGTTACAATACCTGAGACAAAGAAGTGGCCAAATTGAATTTCTTGATGCTGGGTGATATGCTTGTCCACCTAAGGAAGGTGAACAAGAGAGTAAATATGCATTTATGTTATGAGTGTCTGTTTCTCATTCAAATTAATGGTTCAGAATATTCATAGGCATGTTTGAGCCATTTTTGCATGTTTCTGATTGTGTCGCAGCGAGTGGAAATGCTTCTTCGCTATAGCGTTTACTAAAAAAACTGAAAAATTAATATTGTGACCCATGACATTACTTTCCCATTGGATTTTATCCCATATGCATGTTACACTGAACGTGGGGCGGACTAATTTCAAACTTCGGTGGCTGTAAAAAAGAGCAAATGACCTCCCCATTGAGGAAATGGAACCTTGGGCTTTTGCGTGCAGAATACTGACCGTTAGACCATCCCGTCCCTCATAATAATGTAGGGAGGCGGACGTGAGAGGAATGTATAGCGGGAAAATGACCGAAGGAAGAAAGGACGAGGATGATAGGTTGAGGAAATAAGGGAAAAGCTCCACTTTTTAGCCGGCAAGGAGGAAATTCGAAGGGGAAGTACTGAGGAATCCCGGAACAGGCCAAAAGGGAAGGACTCTGGATTGTGATACTGGGTTTCGGTGGGAAGTTTACGCATTGAAGGGATAGAAAATGTGTATCTGCTTGTAAGGGTTTGCGCAATGGGGTTTAATCATCAAGGCACTGGCTTTACTGCTTTCCTTTTGCTAAGCCTTCCCTGCTCTCCCAAATTCCTTGTCTTTTACATCCTGTCTCTATGCTGCAACAGCAGTATCTGAATCTGCACTTCCAAGCCTCCTTCAGAGAGGGTGGTGCCATGCCACCCCCGTAATCTCACTAAGTTTTGAATTGTGAGAATTAGTTGATAGGATTCTTACAGGTAATTCGCATTGTTACTAATCTCAGACTGCTTTCGAAGCTTGTAGTGATGACGATCAATAGTAAGGATGGCATTTCAATGATATCTGGTGAGTTCCTTAGGGTCTTGTAAACTGATCCTCAAAATGTATTCACTACTAAATTGTACTGCTTCTCACAAGCTCTTCATCCATTATTACCTAGATTTTATTCCCTTCTATCTTATATCATTCCTTATTATTTCATTAAAGTTTTCCCTTCCCCCGATCTTGAATACTCCCTTTGTCATGCTCAGTATTTTGTCACATTCTTTCGCTTTCAAACAATTTCTCGAACCTGTACCCTTTTCTTAAATTCAATATTCTTCCTCCATTTCCATCTTTCTTTGATCGATGTAGTCTTGCTATCATGTTCCATTTATTCCCTATAGCCTTTGCAGTTCCGTTCGTGGATCGGTTTCCCTCAATTTTCCTTGCTGCCATTGGTTCTTCGTCATTTTCTCCAGTGTGTTGAATTTAAGTTGGCATTTCATAAGTATCAGGAAATAGTTACAATCGATGTGTGATCCTCTACAGCTTTACCATTCGATTTCGGTTTCTATATCGCTATTTTATAAGACTAAATTTTTCAATTTTTTCCTTTTTATCATTCTCTGATGACTCAGTTTTAGTCTCCTGACCCTACATAAACCTATCTAGAATACATTGGTGATCGCTTTGGAAATGCTTCCACATAATCATCAATTAAATAGCCTTCTACAGCGAACGCTAGCTTAGCTTTTGGTTTCGTTGCTATTTTCAACATATTCTTTTTTTGGAACCTAAGAAATATTGTCTCATTCGGATCATTATATTCACTTCTGCGTTAACATTTACTCCCCCTATTACTTAACATCACGATTATATCACTCTATCCAAAATGAAATATTGAAATATTCCGATAGACTGGAGAGATAGAGGGAAATTACGACCACAATGAATGATCGCATAAATAAGAATATGTACTGGTTCATATATTCCAATTATTTTTGAGCTCACGCGCTTTGATTGCGGGTTGCACAATTTTTTCACTTTTCATCGCGAAATGTGCTGGTGAAACTGACCTGTTCTGTACCACTTCCTGCCAATCATAACGAATAGCTTTGATTCAATTCATTAGTACAGAATCGTATTTAGAACTCTTCTCCGTTAAATTTTATCTAAATTTTTCTTGAGACAGATAATGTTGAAACTTGATGGTATCTGGAAAAGGTAATTATGAGACATAGTAAGTATTTTTGAATTGAAGGTTTCAAGTATCTTGAATTTAAACTGTGTGAGAAGAGGAATACAACAAAAATCATTTTATTTTTTTAAAAGCTTCTCTAATTACTCAGTATTGGCCCTATAGCTAAATTTATAAGATACTGGTCTTGAAGTAGGTTTAAAATAGTTTGGTTTGTAGGCTTTGATTTATAATTTTAGATAATTATTCTAAGATCAGTCGAATGGTAAATGTATTTATTTCATTACGAAACGGACTGCACTATATTGAGAATTCTCAATGATCTTCAAATTTAACAAATTTCGTCATATTTTGACCACCTACTCTGAATTTGACTCCTGAGATAAGCAAGAAATAACGATTTAAAAAAAATGTTTGGACCGCTTACTACTGAAATTCTTGAAAACTAATTTATCTATGACATATAAACAAATTTTACTTGGTTTTGATTTTAAGATATGCTATTTCTGGAGCTATAATAAATAAGTTCTATTAAAAACATCAAGAACTTCTATGGTTCTCATTCCACTAGATACGTTATATGGATGTAATTACCTTTTTTTCGTATGGAAGAAAGCACAGAAAAATAAAATTTGTTTCTGAGGCCACATTTTTTCCCCAAAATCGATTGGTCTTTCCCATCATTCACTTCGCGTTCTTTTGATTAAATCATCATTGTATTTCCCTTATGTCGGCATTCATTTACAATTTCATGACGGTTTCCTCTAACGCATTCCTCAGTCGACGGTCTCAGGAAGGAGGACTTAATAAAAGATGCTTACCAACTGGTGAACCAGTAACTTTTGAGCCTTTGCTCTCGTATCGTGTGCCTCGGCAACTAATCCGACGTGTAGTCCACCTTCGTATGGTCTCCTGCATTATTAATCCCTCCTCGGAAGATTTTAATAATGCATGAGGCCCCTTTCACTGGCAGAAGAAAAATCGCGGGCAGTGTCTCGCCTGTCAAAGCGCCTTACTCACCTGTTAGGCCTCTTCGCACACTGTGAAACGATTTAGTTCACCTTTGATCGATTGATCTCCCTCGATCTCTTCGAGTCTGGCTAGGGATGTCGGGAGCTGGTCCCTAGAGCAGCGTTATTTGTCAGGTATGGGCCCTTCAGTCAAGATCGTTCTTTTATTCTGCAGGGGGGCATACTTTTGTTCTCTTGGATTGGGTTTTCATTTTGCCTAGCGGGATTTGAGGTGCTTACAAGGGGATAGAGAGTGAGTTGCTCCCTCCCGGAGCCGCTTTTACACGCCGAATAAAGGCTGCGCTATCTCTATCCATATGCACCTATGTGCAGAAAAACCGACAGGAAAAAAATTTATTTTCTCATTTTTTTTGCTGCTGTAATAGTTAATATTCAGCATTTATTTTGCATTTGAATATTGTTCATTGAAGGATCTATATACATATCTGCTGATTCATGCCTAATTAACGCACCTTCTGCTACTACAACTGTAGAATACAGTAATAGAGGTTGACACATTGGTTCGTGTTATTAGTATAGATAAAATTACGGGAATTTCATGTGACCATAGGTGTAGTAGTGAAATGAAACATATACCTGAATTGGAAAATCCGTATTTTTCTAAGAAGCAACGTGGTGTGAATGACGGTAATATTCATAACTGATTAGTTTGTTGGTTCGGCTTAAAACTAAAGTTCATAATTAAATTTGGAACAAAATGTTATAATTTTAAAAATGTCTGGTATTGCTACTGTAGTCTGTAAGTACTGGAACTTACAAAAGAAATTTTTTGTCGTCGTCATTCGTACCCTCTAGTGTTTATTCTTCGTACCACAGTGGGACTATTTTAACAATCGATAGGAAGTTTTTCTTTTACTTTATATAAGGAGGTTTGATAACATTTTTCCAGCCTTCGGTGCTTTCCTTTCTTAGCGTTCTATGTGCAAAGGACCTGGATAATGTCGGCGTGTAACGGGGTATGCCTTGGTTGTATGCTGAGACTGTTTTACTGCCTCTCGCACTTCTGAGATGTATTCGATTCATACATGAGTAGTGTGATGCCATCTACGTTGCTTATATCTTTGGTCGATAGAGGATGATTATCCGCCCCTCTTGTGGGCGACGTCCTCCTTTTATTTGGGAAAAACAAAATGCGTATTTATTAAGCTATCACAGATTTCCGTTAGAAGCCTAGGTTCTTAGCTTACCAATGTTAAATATTTTTGCATTTTCAACTTTTTTTCTAAGAAAAAATTTATAGGGACGTACGCAGACGAGGTTTATTGTGGTATGCGATGGTTATACGGTTTAGACGCTTACGGTTATACGGATGACTCCCGAAAAAAAGAATGAGCGCTTTCAATCCTTAACATCATGAATATCTGTACAAATTTGAATTTACAGCCAAAAGCTATATTCTTTAATTGTTATTCTAATAATTAGAATGCATATATTTAATTAATACGTTATATCTATGTATCTTATGTATATTTACCTAGTCCTTTCCCAGTTCTGAAGTCAATAATTGATCTACATACGCCACCAATAAGATTTAGATTCGTAGTTAAGTTACAGGAGAATAAGTCACAATCGAAGTAAATTATTGCTTTCTTCTAATCATCATCATTAAAAAGTTACATACGTCCAGTTACGAAACAAAAGGAGGTGATGACAAGAAGATTGGGCAAAGAGGTAAAGAAAAGGTTAGAGAAAACTCTAAAATCGTGCAAAGCTTTATATTGTTGTGGAACTTGATGCTTGTGGAAGGAAGATGAGCGGTGATCGCAGACTTTTGTGGTGTGGGTGTGGCGAAAAATGGAGATAGTAGAATGGACGGAAAAGGTGATTAAATGATGAGGTGGAAAGTGTTGGTAAATTCAGGGGAGGAGAGGCAGTTGCTATGGGAGGAGAGTATGTTGACTATACTAGTTCAAATAGTTTGGATTTTACGCATAGGTTTTTGCTGTAGGAGAGAATTTATAGTGAATACCACCCTATTTTCCTTCAGAATTCTTTATCTTGCCATACAAATACCACCAAATCTGTCTCTTTCCTAAGTACTTTCCTACGCCTTTCCTTCAGCGAATGGCGTCGTTTAATCTCCCACATGATTCTCAGTTATCCATGTGGTAAATTAAAGACTGATGTTTAACTCAAAGACCAATAAAGTCATTCTCAATGAATCTTATTTTTAGATTCGTCATGGTATAGAGGTGAATTTAAATTATTTACATCTTTGGAAACCTTGTGTAAGCTATACCCGCCTTTCTTTGTGTGTTAACTTGACACGCCTCAAGGAAGGGGATGGCATTTCTCTTTCACGAAATATTCCTCCGTTCCAACCCCTCTGAAGACGTGTTTAGAGTTAGAATTTAGCTTAGCGAAAGTTGGCCGTCGACATTTCTCTTTTAACTTTATGTTAGTTTTGATTGTCTTCTCGAACATGGTAAATATGCAGAGTATCATACTTTCAGATGTTGCGACATTTACATCGTATTTGTATCGGTCATTCATAATTCTTTGTGCCGACGTACCACTTAATTCGGTAATAAATTAATAATATTTTGTAAATTAAAACTTCCGATTTTGCAAGTAAAAGGAAAGAATTTCTTTCTCATAAAATTATTTACTTTCGTCTTTCGTAAAGAAAAAGGATCAGTGTTAATTTTTTCAGCTGGAAATATTGCTTCTGATTTGACGTGAGTTTTTGTTTTTGGGATCAATAGAGGAAAATACTCCTAAAATCATTCTCGAATAGCAGGAAAAATTTCAAGTTCTCTTTTTCCCCTTTAGAGTGTACTACCTACTGTTAGTTAAGATTCTTATTGATCATGCTGAAAATAAGGGCTTGACAACATAATTTCTTATTTGTTTTGGTATGTCTTTTGTGAAATGATGATGGAAAAAGTACTAGAACAAGCAGCGTTTTGCATTTATGGTCGTACCACACTCAAAAGGCAAGCCCTAACTTCTCTGGACAGATGCGCACCGCGGTCAATTGTTTACTAAATCATATTTGTTCTATTTAGAGTTTCTTTCATTCTGGTAAATTCAAATTTAAGATTTTTAAAGTCTCAGTTATTGATTACATACTTTTGAAACAAAGGGAAAGTCAACGTTAGGGAATTGAAAATAAGATACTTATATTTACGTATGCTGTTATACGACCTGATTACGCCTCGAAAATCTGCGTTCCCCCGTTACTTGTGAAGTGGAATTTTATTTTTTGAATGGATTATGTTCTTTCCTTTATGTGAATGCGACTCGACGGTGTTTCTAATAAAATGAGTGATAATATTAACTCATACATTTTCGTTTACTCTCAGTCCTTAATTTAAATATATGTTGATAGATGTAGCGGCTAATAACTTTAAATTAAGCTTCTTGCTTCTCCAGAGCAAACTTTGAAGCATCATATTTTGTATGTCATATCTGTGGTTTTTATGCAGTGAAACATGATATACAAACATTTTTTGCGTAATACCAGCTCATTTTTATATGTGAAGTTAACCGTTTGGCTTACTGAGGTTGTAAATCTGCAGGGAATTTTTTTAAAGGATAAATTGCCGATAAACAAAGTAGGTTAGGTTAATTTACTAAGGGTTCAGTGAGTGATGGTGGAGGATTAATTAGCGCATTCTCTTATGGTTCTTGCAGTGTACTCTGCGTTTGACCTAAATGATAGTACCCTCATTTCTTTTTCTAATTTATTGTGTACATTTTAAATTCATGAAGATTGGAGCGTGACTCAGAACTTTCAAACACCTGGTTGGAAGTATCTGGTAAATATGTAAGACGTTTATAGTAACATTTAAAGCTTAGGATACACCAATCTCTCTGATGAAATGCAAATAAAAGTCGAAAAATTGAAATATATTCCCAGGAGTTGGCATACTGCTTGTGGTTCTTAAACTTCCAATGTTAGAAATCAGGCAGAGTGCTTCCACGCAAAGTCTTTTATTATTTCAGAAAGTATGTTAAACACTCAGTCGTTTAGTACTATAACTGTACTATAACTAGTTGCTCAGGACAATAACTTTTTGATTTATCTTCACTTATGTATTAAACAGAATAAATATAGATAATAACGGTTTAGAAAAAATAAACAATACTTAGAACAGTGACTTTTAAATAGTATGTCATTACATTAATGGAATTACGTGAATGTTATTATAAATGTCTGGATGTATATAGTATTTTTTTGTCTTTATTGCTTTTAGGATTGTGATTTTTTTGGTGGGCGTTGTTGCTTGAACGGTGCCACAATAATTTCTCTTTGAAACTGGTGACGAAAGTAACTTAGCTTCGGAAGTAACATCACTGAAGTGTCCCGTTTATTGGAGGGGAAGGCTTCACAACTTCTCCTGCAAAGGTAAAAGGAAAAGCCATAAATATTATCATTTAACTTATAATCATCGGGGTCACCATATGATCCATTATTATAACGTTTCCATTGCGTCACCGATTACTTGCGGAAATATTTAAGGAAAAACATTTACACTCGCACGTAATTTTTTCTTGTTAAGCTCAAAGACAAGTCAACAAATTGTTTTTAAAGTCTGGAACATTTCTTCATAACTATGTTTATTCGATTTAAGGGATATGTGAGGCCAAATTTTTACCAATCCTTAGAAAATTATTCATACATGATGAAATAACATTTTTTACCCCATTTTCAACACCCCATAATTCTAATGATTAACCTATAGGCGTTTTATTAGCGCATGGAATTGATGTTAAGCAACAAAAACCACGATTTCAAGGTCGGTATGATTTTATAGGGCAAAAATCGCCTTGCTCTAAGCCCAACGGTGTGTCGAATTCATATTCACCAGTGTTTGGCCGGGGAGGTCTTTTTTTCTGCGCCGCTGGTGGGTTCCCAGGCAGATCTGTTACCCAGAGAATCACTCGTTTGGGCCTAGTTGAAGGCCTCCAAAGGCCCTATACTAAATCCTTTTGGTAAAAATAAATCAAATTGATACCAGAATTAGGAAATTTTTAACACTTCGACCATAATTATAGCACTTCAAATATAAATGAATATCCATTGTGGTGAAATATATTGAGTGTATATCATTGATAACTACTAGCTTAGTAAAATGTTAAGTTAATATTTTCTCAGTGAGGTGGTAAAACCTTGATACTATATGACATAAAAAGAATCACATTCTTAAATATCGTTCATTTAGTGAGGCATAAAAAAGAAAAATCCATTATTCCCCGACAAGAGTCGTATTGCGTTAGATTTCATATGATGCCGTTAGGGAATTGATGTTAAAAATTAAATCTCCAAATGTTAAAAAAATTGCTACCCATCAGTGTCTTTCTATTTCTTCACATTCAATTTTTAATTGTAATTCTTAGTATCAAAATATGCTTATGTATTTTATAGTATAATATAGTATTTTAATAGTATTTGAATTGTAAATCTTTTGTAAATCATATATTTGAACTAATTCATCCCGGCGCGCCATTTATCTGACTAGGATAATATACGCTTAAGTATAGTGCATAGAGCATTTTTCTTTCCCTTCTACCTCTTTTAAAGGGCGTCTAACACAGTTCCATCTGGAGAATGATAGAATGAACCTACTTTTCACTGTACTTTCAGCACCACGAAGAGGTCATTTTTTGTGTAGATCATGGGTAAATTATTTATAGAATATTATTGAGTGAAGTATATTTATACGCATAAATGTAATAATATTTTATAGAAAATCCTTACTGAATTTTTATTTAACAGGTATTAGACATTTTTTTTTCGAAATAGGCAGCCACTTGTTGCCGAAGTAATTGGAAAAAATAGTAAACTGTTAAACTTTTTATAAAGTGTACTTAATTCGTTTGGAAGTATAACCGAAATTTTTTATTCAAGTTTATTTGATAACGTTCCCAACCGTTAGCGATTACTCTCGCGAAGCTTCTTGTAAACTATTCGTTGTAAGGTATTCAGTTATTTTTTGGTCATTATTTAATAATTTCCTGAATTGGTAATACTGGAATTTTTTTCTGGAAGGCTACACATATTAACGATAGTGAAAATAAGGATGGTAAATAAATATCACTCCAAATACTTCACCACAGGAAATTAATAGAAGATTCATTAAAATGAAAGTCTTATAAAAATTCTCATTATAAGTTCGCTTTGGAAAAGAGAGAAGTAGTTCCAACATTTTAATTTATTTATTTTAAAATTTATTTAATTTCAGCGAACAGAAATTCAATATTTTATTTAAACCTTTTAGATGTTCACTTGTTGAAATTCACCGGAAAAATACTGTGAATTGCCAAAGTAACATCACGCCCCTTCATATTAAAAAATTTGTCAGTAAATTATAATTAAGAAAATATTTGTTCCTCTCACTTTGCTTGAATAAAATGGTTTTCATTTGTCACTGAATTAGGCATTTTTCCTCATGAGTCCTTTTGTATACATTTTCCTCATTCCACAATATTTAATAGTTTTTTTCTTTTCCTTGGCTGAAATTAGTTGGAACAGGTAAAGTCATTGCTTTTCGTGAATAATAGCTAAGGACTTATTGAGATTATATCCAAGGATAACGTTAGGAATAACATAAATGTTATAAATATTGTATAAATTAGGGTTTCTTTTACTTTGATATGAAACGGCTCTGTCGGTTAAATTACACCGATAGCGATCTCTCTCCGATAAAAGCAAAATAATTGATTTGTAATTGCTGAAACTTCATGAAAGCTGTACACATCCCATTTTACATCTTCAATTACTTCTGGGTTTTCTATTTCAAAGTGATTCACAGTAAAAGTTTGAGAACAGATTTAAACTGATCATATATTCTTATAAGTCACTCACGTTACTACATACTGGATTGAGGAGAAATAGGATAAAGTCGATTCATGGCGATTGACAGTGTCATGAGTTGATTATAGGTGTAATCGTGGTTTTTACTTCTCTTAGAAAATCACTTTCAATCATTTTACTCCTTGAAGATGCACTAATCTTACTGCATACACTCAATGATGCAGTACTTCTTACTTTAGCCATTGGTCAAGTAGGCGTGACGAATGATCAAATTTGCTGGGTCGGAACAGCGCATTCGAATTCTATTATTTGTGGAATCAAAATATTCACTTTTCTCAGCATGCTCCCAAGGTATTGGAAACGATACCCCTTTCAAGCTAGCGGTAAATAGCCTAAGCTCTTTCCTTGTTTAAGTATTTGCTCTTCAGTGCACGCCATCCCTTAGCCATCCTCCAAACACATCGATATATTTGGCATGCTGTTGTTCAGTTGTTTTTCAGTCGCAATTTTCTCATTTTTTAGGATCACCGCCCAATGATTTAAAAGCTTTAGTCTGGTCGTTGCTCGAAAGAAGAGTGAAAAGTGGAACCTGTCTTTGTTTTGGAGAGCAGGTACTTGACGATTTCCATTTAAGGCTCTCGTGCGATCGAGAAAAATCGAACTCGCTCTCTTACGACTCTCAGACGCCGGAAAAATAGCGCCGGCGCATTTGTTTTGAACAGCAGGTGGTAAAAAGTAATTTTAGAGATACTTTTATTTTTCAATGCCCGCTTCCACTTCCCCTACTTCAACTCTCCTCGCTTGGTGAGATAGCTCTTAATCTCAGGAGGAAACGGGCAGTTAATCCCTGCCTAGTTAACCGAGTACGGTATGTCGCTGCAGAAATATCTATCATTCGGCCAAGTGTTATTTGTCGGCTTTTAAACTTTTTTCCATTTCATTGCAGAACCCTACGAGTCGTAGGTACGCATTAATTAATAACGCATCGTACATCATTGAATAGAGATAATCAACTTTTTTCTCGGCAAAAAGACGACAGGACAAATACACTCAGAAACATTAAAATTTGATAAATATCTTTCCTATTTATTTAAAATCTTACGTTAATGAAACGTTGGCGTTTGTAAGAGTGGGTGTACGACATAGGCTTTACGTGTTCATGCACCGTACACTAGTCTTTATGCCGTTAATATAATTTCACTAGACTAACATATAATTTGCTAAAATGGAGGAAGTGCTTACACAACTAACAATAAACACAAAAAAATAATTTTTAAAATTCTCTACTGGAACCGGCCGAAATAAATATTCGTTCATTGGAATGAAATTTACTTTATCATACCGTCATGGTCCATTTTCATTTGTGGTATTAAAAACTACTCAATATTTTACTTTCTGACTGGATGTCAACTTTTTCTGAAAAGAATAATAAATATAAAAAATCTGCTGCTATATAAATAAGTGATATTATTTTATGGTTAATATCATTCTTCCTCTGAAATTTCCAATGCTACATTTTATAATAATAGGGCATAAATATGTTTTTGCACTAAAATTGTCTTAGTAAACTTCAGAATAAGGCTGATTCTTATTCAAAATGATACCTCCGATCGCCTTAGAGTGAATACTTTCTTTTGCAAAATCAAGATTCTTAGACATAACAATCCCTCCAAAGTATCTAGATAATGTAAATTATTTACTATCAGACCATTTCTAATTATATGAAAGTAGCCTAATATAACGTTATAACTATAACCACCATACCCTTAAATACAACTTAATGTTCTTTAGAGGTTTTTAGAATAATTAGGTGAAAAGTTTTAGTAATAACACTTTGAATTATTGTATTACACTTTGTATTATACGATATTTATCTTTAAACCTAATTTTTAATTTTCTTTTCCTTCTGAGCTTTTCTCAATTTAGTCTAGGGTCGCTTTAATAAGTTGTCTTGGCATATTTTCACGGTGGCGTGACCTTACTGACGTCAATCATCCAGAAAAAATTAGTTTGAGGTAAATAGAGCATCCATGTCATGGGCGGAATTCTAACCCAATACCTTTCCTTTAACAGGGGAGCGCGCTACCCACTCGGCTAATCCAGCTGGCTTTTAGTTTAATTTTTAATCTGAAGTAAATATTGTTGAAAATTCAAAGAAGAATGGCGAAATATAAATAAGTTTTCAACGCGATTAAATGTATTGGAATTGACTATCAGGATGACCAAAGTGGAAATATTACTAATAATTCTGCCTATAGTCGATATTCTTTTAGAGTTATACTCCAAGTATACCTATTCTTTGTAGGCTATAAATTATAGATTATTATCCTTATTTAGATTGTTTATCGTATCTTTAAGGGAGGGCCGGCTTAGCCATGGGTCTAGCGTGCTCGCCGACTAACCCAAATACCGCTGGTTCGAGTCCTGCACAGGACATAGGTGTTGTGTTTGTCCAGATGGGTTTTTCTATGAAATGAAGAGGTGCTACATAACCATAGCCGTCGATGCACCCTACAAACAAAAAATAAGTATTTTTGAGCCATTTACAGGAATGCTGATGGTGGGTCGATCTCTAAATATAGTGGGATTGCTGTGAAATAAGCAAATACACTCATTAAATAAGTAGTAGCGGATAATAAAAGGGGAGGGCGTAGGGCTCCACTATTGGGTAAGGGTCCCGGAAGCCTTATAAAAACCTATGATGATACCGTGACTATGCGAGAGGCTGCCACCAAACTTTAAACAACATATCACCCGAAAAAGGGGCAACCACCCTTATTCATGCCGATGAAGGTGGAAATCATAGTGTTCAGTACAGTAAATATTACTATAATGTAGTAGTCTTAACAGTTACTTTAACTGCTACGGCGCTCCGACGTGAAAGGAAACGGCAAACAGCCATTCTATTTTCCCAAGGGTCAACAGCGTGGAAATTATTTAAATGAAGAAGAGTAGGATAAATTTTAGTTGGGTAAAAACGACCAACATAAACCTACGTACAACGGTGCCGCACGTAACAAAACACAGTAAACACGACGGCACACTCCAGCGAGCCCCATCGACCGAGACAGCAACCCAGAGCTGACACCGAATAGTGGCATGAGGCCCTTGCAAAACGCCACCTGAGGATAACGGACCCCTTGATGAGCACAAAAGAGCCGACCAAGGAAAACACCCTGCGCAAGGGTGAGCGGGAATAACATCTAGCGTATCCGTGATGGATAGGATATTTTAATGTTGGATGTGCAATTGACCATGTAAAGTTTCACCCGTCTCTCGGGTTTAATCTTCCAAGAAAAACTTTCGAAAAAAATTTATTTAAACATCCATTTTAATTTGAGTAAGTAATTCTGTGTTGATTTCTTACTGATATGTTCTTCACTTCTAAACTATTTTTGTTTGATAGCTGTGACTAAATCGGACTGGTTGTAAATTCCTTAAATTAATGCTGTATTTTTTAGGGTTTGTTCAAGAGATAATATTTTTGAATTAACGCATGGATTATTGCTATGAATTAGGGTAACTATCCAGAAAACTCTTAATTGTATTTTAAAGCTTTGATTTAGGAAACTATTTTGGGAATTAATTGTTGGGATTTGATTTAGTTTCAAGAACCACGATCGTGGTCTGGACTACTGGACTAATTTTGCCTAATGTGAAAGGCGTATGCTCTTAGTTAATGATCTTTCTTGCAGTCTAATGAGAAAATGGGAAAGCAGAAAATGTTTTATCTCTAATAGAAATCGCGTATGAGGATTTAAAGTGTAGTTTTGATAAAACGCCATTGAGCCTTCAGTACTGAGAATCGCCTCGGGATGAGGTCCATATTGTTCAAACGGATCTCAGGACTTAGAAAAAATGTTTTTTAGTTGAAAACAGAGATTTTTGAAGGCAACGTTCATTATGGAGGTCTCCTGCAAGCACAAAAGTGTCTACAACAGCGCCCACCTCGAATCGAATAAAATCTTCCACGCGCCGAGCGATGGTGGGACGAGAGAAATAAGAATGATCGGCCCAGTAGGTGTAGCGGAGAGGACGGAAGGAACAGAAGGTTCCTGCTCACACGGTGGTCGAAGGCGTATACTTTTAAGAGTGAGTTAGCTCGCCAGGCTGAGCGGGACGACCTTACGTCTGTTCCAAGTCGTATTTCACCATTTGCAAGAGCGCTTCGTGCAAAGCTGTTTAAACTCTCGGCAAATAAAACATTTTCTCTGACATCCATTCATATATGCATATTTGGAAGGATAACCTCATGCGGTTAAAGATATATGCGTTCACTCCTTTTTGCAATACCTTAGAATTCTTTTACACCCTCTAGGCGCGAGGAAAAAACGTTCATGCACCTGAATGCTTCAGGAGAGCACGTCTAAACCCAATTCCCTTTTTCTCAGAATAAAAGGGTATCTCTTTCATTCATTCAAATTCTTGAAACCCCAGCGCACTACGTTGATTTTCTCTCCATTTGGTAGCAAACACACGAACTTGATTTCGCAAAATGTTAGTGTTCCGCAATGGTTTATTGAAGAAATATAGTAAATCAGAAATTTTTTAATCCTTTTGAACTAGGGACTCTGACTGCATCATTCCTCGAAAATACTTCGTAGGGCAGACAGATATTTTACTTCTTTAATTTAAGGCCCAAGTTTTTCGGAAAAAATCACATAAAATTGTATACTTTCAGTGCTAAACTCGTGAGACTATTGACAAAATGAGATTAGTATTAAAGCAGAAGAGGTACTTGAGAAATGAGATTCTCAGTCCCTTTGGCATTATCCCTCGCTCATTGTTTTTATCTTAAATTCATAGTCTTATGCAGTAAATTGGAGTAACCGCAAATAATCCCTGACGTACGTCTTTTGTGTTTCTTCTCCGATGTATAACAAATAGTAATCAACAGAAACCTCTGTTTTAATTTAGTTGAACATTCTGGATTTTGAAAAATGAAGGCTAGACCTAAATTATAAGGATCGCGCAGAAAGGACAACTTTGCAACTCGGGCATCTCATCTCTCCAAACGGAAGGTCTACTGAATAATCTTCAATGAATTCTCCTTCCATTTCCTTGGCTTTAAGCAAGCGTTGCGAAGAGCGTGTATTTCTCTTCAGTACCATTTTTTATCCCTGACCGAACGATCTCTTTAGGGGGACCATTTTGTACACACCTCGATATACCCAAATTTACCGATGATGGTTGTGGAGAACACTCTCGACAACAGCAGTCCCGTACAAAATTACACAACTGCTTATGAATATTCCCGACACTTTCTCCCACGGTAAGGAAAAAATCGTTAATTGTGACGTGCATCACTTGCATCCGCCATTTTTAACACTCACTCTCGTGCTACCACGTGGAGACGGAACTTTCCACAAGAAGTGCATTCGCACAAAGAATTCTCTAAATATCATTGTGGTGTTATGATTTTTGTGAGCGCTGTTAATATATATATACGTGCATGAATAGGGTATACTTGGTGTGTATGTATTTTCCGCGAGTATATTTATACTCATGGAAAACTCAAATGAGCCCTAATATATGTTAAACGAACACAGAAAAATGAAACATAGACACATTTAAGTAAAAAACGGTACACTCACATATTTTAGAATTTTTGATTCTGATTTTAGAAATTCTGATTCTTACTCCTTCACTGACGAAGAGCTGTCGCTCGAAATTTTCTGAAATATGTTAGTGTACCGTCTTTTATTTATTTGTGTCTATGTTTCATTGTTCTGTGTTCGTTCAACATATATATATATATATATATATGTGAATTTGTTGTCTCGAGGGATTTGGCCAATTACAACTGCAGTTATTCCATTGCCAACGT
>WURS02095718.1:0-23756 GCA_011762765.2 Rhinocypha anisoptera | reverse complement strand
CGGTCTCTTGATTCCGACTTAATCCTAAAACCGAGTTGGAGAGAATGGGGAGTTAGTGTGGACGCCGGAGGGGTATGGCATTACATATACCTCGGTGGTCTGCGCAAGGGGTTACAATTTTCTCGTGCTGTTGACCTTCTCCTTTTCGATCCTCCGGAACCTTCACACGCATACGGTCACCCGTGTTTTGCCCTCTTTTCGCATCCCCGTGACATTCGGAATCATGCCCTAAATCAACTCGTAAATGTGAGGGGAGGTACCGTAATGATTTCGTCCGAAAGCTGCCGATGTGTTTTTTATGCGGAAACAGTGGCGGGTGACGGGATTTTGGTTGTTTCGTGTGACAGTATCACAAGTCAGGGATATGGTTTGTGCTAAATGTTTCGTAAGTACCCGTTTACAATCTAGGACTGCTGCCAGCCATCGTTAACGGTGCACGTCTTAGTTCTCTTCGATCAACATTTCCTCTTTCTCTCTCTCTCTCTCAGGCTGTCGTGTTTTTATTTGGCCGTGCTCACTCGTGTTCATGGGAGGATGTTCTTTATGGATTCGGTGGGGGGATTCGATACATCGTTTGATTTTGAATAATAAATCCATTTATCATTTTTTTAAGTTTATTTGTATTATTTACCGATAAAAAACCTCCATTGTGGAATAACCTAAGACTCTGAATTGAATTTTTCTTATAACGACATTACTTGTCGACTTTTTAGTCTAACGGCTGTAAATCGTTTCTGACCGACTCGAAAAACTACTTTTTTGAATTGCTAAATTTTTCCAGTGTATTAAATAGATGATCACCCATTAGTCTGGTTGTGCTTGATATATCGGGTAACAAAATAGTGAAGTGTGCGATTTTAAATTTTAAGCCTTGGTACCGGACCTACGACCCCTGTCACCGCGAACCTGATTACATATTCAAATCTTCACGCCAGTGGAAAGTAGGTTGCTGTCACGGTGGCTTGCGGTAACTCTAATAAATGTTGGGAAAATACCATTGGGATGAGGGCGTGCATGAGCAAGGTCATCTCCTGGTGTATTATTTGCGTAGTTAGCTGTTTACTGAAGGCCGCCAAAGCAGAGAGCTTCTCATTGTTATTATGCTGATGTAGTGAAACATTTTTCTGCAACTTACTTCGATCATCATAATATTATTATATAGTATGTGGTTTCTTAATTTGACGTAGATGTGGAAGATCATAATTATCGTGTTTCACCTTTGAACAATGCTTAAAGAGAACATAAACTCATTACTTCGATTTTTTACTAACAACTTTCTTTGAAATTGAATAATGCTTTAAGTGAATTTTGCATTGAAAAAATATCTTACGTAAAATACTCGTGTGACAGTACGTATGCAGTCTTTGCTTCTAATTTCTCTTGTTCGACACCGAATCGAATGTATTACAATTATATCTTACGAATATATCGAATGTTCTCAGTTATATCTTTTTTCTGTTTAATTGGGAAATAATCGTTGAATAGTAGATTATGATCCCCTTAAAGGTGTAGTTATAATATTATATTGTGTTGCATTATTTTTCTTTCACTCATTGATACGTGAGGCTAGACACACTGCATACAAACTACAACAAATCATTATTCTCCCTTTTCCAAGTACTTAGCATACTGGTACATCTTTAAAATAAAATATTTAAAGAACATTTTTAATTTTTTAGTACTTTTTAGGAGTAATACAGTTATAAAATTTGTCACTCCCTTATTTGTATTTATTTTTTAGTTAAGGTTCACTTTTAGAACAGTTTGGCGCGCAACATTTTCGTTATAGAATAGGAAGTTATTTGGATCTATTGTTTCTAAAATAATTAAATATAGACTAAGGTAAATCATTCATGCACGTATTTATCTCATCATTATTTCATTTTCAGGCCCACATGAAATTCCCTCCAGATTACCCGTATTCACCTCCCAGCATCCGGTTTCTTACAAAAGTTTGGCATCCGAACGTGTACGAGGTATGTGTTCTCGATTAGTTATTATATATTCTTGTTTCAGTTACGGAAAAGCAAAAGCTGTTATGGCATGATTCTGAACAATATTTGATACTGGATCAGGCATGAATATGAAAATTCGGTCAGCAAAAACGTTTCAAATCCAGCAAAAGGAACAGGAAATAGGAGATAATGTAAAAATTTTGTAAAAAAATACTTATGATTGCCATTACAAAATGCTATGTGTTTGTACAATTTTGGTCTATACAAGTTGATCAAAATCTTAAAAGTGTATATATACGAGTTACATTCATGTACATACAAAAGTAAGTTAATGTATGGATGGAATTGCATGTTCTTACATTAAAAAGCTTTCTTAAGTTTAGCTAGGAGGTAAGGAGGGGAAATTGTTTCCAGGTGTGTTCAAGGAATGTCAGGGAGGTAACATAAATAATTTAATCGAATAACGTGCGTTAATACTTCATTCTACACAAGGTACACTTCCTTGGCCTGAATTATCGTTAAAAATTGTTTTCACTCTGGCACTAAAAGGGTGTTGAGATCTTAGTTTTTTATCGATTTAATGCTAAACAAATTATATTGGCACTATTTCCTCTCAATCACATGTAGCGAACTATTGTAGTCGTGCATCCCTAGTTGGACTGCTTTCTTGAAGCGCAGATTTCTCATTATATTATTGTATGCGTATTCTTTTATTTCCAGAAGTAAGTATATGGCTATTTCCTTTGGATATTTTCTCACTACCACAGGTTATCAATCTGAATATTGGTTTGCAGCGGTACTCCAAACTACCCTACCAACCCAAGTAGTTCCGAATTCTAGAATTCTTCATTATTCTGTCTCAGTCACCATCCTTGGCCTATCTCTAGGGTTCGTCCCTCCTAATATCCTTTCCAATTTGATTTTCACCAATTGTAATATCTCAGTTTCTATACCGAAAAGAGGTAGACGGAGAAAGAAAATGGTTGATGAATGTGAGAAATGCCAATATGAAGTGTAGAGTGCAAGGCATAAGGTGAAGATACTTAAATAGTGGCCTCATGTTATAAGATTTGCTTCATTTTACTTAATCTCTCGGTTGTAGTTAAAGGAATTTTGTCTTTACTCCACATGCATCTTGCTTTAACAATCCGGTACCTCACACATTTCATTGCAATTACATTTAATCAGTCATGATTTTGAATTTACCTATCCCCTTCAGTGAAAACCTTATCTGACGAGTCCTTAGACACATTCTCGTAGGTCAGGTAATTTTGTTGGTATGTAGGTAGTATTTCATAAGTGGCGACCCAAAGTGGAGGAAACAAGCAATTTTTTAAGCACTCGAAATTAACACAATGGTATGGATTGTTACTGAATTGATGAACACATTTCTCTGCAAAAATTTTTTTGGGAATAACCAAGTGTTTTTATCACTTTAATAACATGAAGTTAAGCCTGAACCTATAGTTCTTGTAATTATTAACATAAACCAAATTTTATGCTTGTTGAGTTAATAAGCTTGCTTACCAGTTTTTGGGGCACATACGATATATATTCGTATACGTTACTAAATCGAAACACAATAGTTGTCTCCAAAATTTTCTGTGTAAACCTTAGGAAAATTTTAGTTCAAGGTCAGTCTCATCATTTCTAGGATTTTATAAACCTACCTACACTTTGTAGAATACTTAATAATAGTAATAATCTTCCATTTGAGTAGTTAAAGAAGCAACTTCAGTGCTCAAAGAAGATACGGCTACAAACAAGATTGTAGTATGTTAAAAAGATCGTCTGGAGTGTGGAAATATATAGGTCAGAGCCGTAAGTCTCCGGTAAAGTGGACCAGCCAAGAATAGAACTTCCAAACATATTGCTATAGGCCAATGCTGAGGATTAAATGAATAGACAGATTGAAAACGAGGTGTATAGAAAAATAGACAAGAACCGGCAATAGGGAGAACCTTAAGGCAAAAAAAACCAGACCAATTAGCTACACTTTGTGATAAAATACATTATTAAAACATATAATGAAATGGGAGTTCCTGTAAAAGACTCTGGAAAAATATGAATTAGACAAAGTAGGATGTTGAATATACAAGTTATCTTTGAGTAAGGGCTTTAAAATCGATATGGCCAGAATGTTGAGCTGCAGTTAACCAATCTTCAGGTCGAGGAGCTGACGATAATGTTAGTTTTTTAACAGTGTTATAGAATAAAGTTCCGGAAATATTAAAATTCAAGGATATTTTAGTGGATTTTAGTCATTTTTAAAATAACATTTTTAATACAAAGCCTAGAATGCCTAGAAAATCCTCGCCATTTTTATTTACTCGTTAGTTTTTTTTCCGCGAGATGAATTCATTCCCTGAAGCACCTTTTCGGGGCAGGTGAATTTCTCACGAGTCGTCACTCGAACCTCGCCCTCATCAGGGACGCGTTCACGATTAAAAAACTCGATACATTCCCAGAGCGGGAAAGCTTCTCCTTTAAATGAAATGCGCACCATAGGTGGCCGAAAGAAAACTCCTTTTTTGGATTCTATTTCCGAACACCTTTCATGAGACGCAAAGTCAATAACGGCCCTCATTCCTTGGCTGCGGCTTTCGAAGGGAAGAGGACTGGCAGGCATATGCAGTGCTCCCCAATCTTTTCCCTCCCATTCCCCTTCCTTTCACCCTTTCCCCATCACTCGGTCCAACGCCCTCCTCCTTTCCCCCACCACCTAGCCCCATCCCACCCGCCTCTGCTACCCTCCCAGCCGTCTGCTGCCTTCCACCCCCCTAAGCTCTATTCCTCCCTCTCCGTTCATTTCATTCCCTCCCTCATCCTATCTCTCGGCGTTGTCCTTCCGTGTTCGCACGGCGTCGAAAATTCGGTCACGTATTGCTACTACTTTTATGTATTTAGAACATCGGAGCCCGTGCGTGCATCGGCAGTGTAGGCCAGAGGTCTCCAACTCCCGCGGGGAGCTTTTCGGGGCTGTCAAAATGATTAGGGGGTCTCTGCCGTTAGCTTTGAAATGCATATGCCTCGTGGATAAAATGCAGTTTTTATGCATCTTTCCTCGCCCCCACCGCCGAAACTTAAATATTGGCCGAATTTCATTATTGGCTAATGAAGATGTAGTTGTGCTTGCCATACGATACAATATTGAATGATGTGTGGAGTACTCATTAAACCGAGTGACTAAGAAGTATTAGTGACTCAAACCTGGCGGGCAACCGCAGCGACGCCTACCTAGGAGGGTCAGCTATTTGTTCAAGTAGAGGGATGATAGCTCACTCTGCTAAGAAATCTCATATTTGTTAATTGATTAGTCAAATTAATACTTTTCATACAAAATATATACTGAACCATAATGAATTAACCAATTGACAAAACCTGCATAAGGGAGCAAGGAAAACGAGAAGAAACAGCTATATATTTTTGTCAGTGAAATGAACTGAAAACATGAGTTCATGAAATATATCTCCAGAAGAATCATATCATGCTACCTATTGCTATTAAGGCTTTTTTTTCTTAGCGGATGTTAGGGGATCATGAGAATTGAATACTTAATTCATTTTAATATTGATTTGTTGACTTCCAGTACATTGTAGTTAGCAAATGGAAAAGAAACTTGTTCATTCGTTAAATAAGTTTTCAAATCGAAGGTCGGTTTTTTAAGTGACGGTGAGAGATACTTAGTATCTATCGAACGACGTGTGAAAATTCACACACCAGTGTAATGGGATCAGTTGCTTTCCCCGTGCCGTCCGGGATTAGTCAGTAAGATCTAGTACCCAACATGTCACTTGGCTTGAGCTTACTAGGGGCAGCAGGGGCATCATCGAAATTCGTCTCCGAAGCTCACCTTTCAGTGGACCAGCGCTGGTCTACCACGCCAGAGGCCATTCTATATAGTGTGCGAATTGAACTCTGTGTGATTGCCGGATTAAACTATGTTTAAGTTCGCCGAGAAAGAAATTTTGAACACTGAGCTTCCGTCAGAGTGGTCTAGAGGGTCCAAGATCCTTGTTGGCGTGATAATCATTGATATGCCCACTTCAATTACACCCCGCGCTTCGATTTTTCGCCATTGACACCAGAAAACTTTAGAACAGTGGAACGTAAGAAATATTTTATCACCCTTATTATAGTGGATATCTTCGTTGATTATTTTATTATACTATTATTGATTTGGTATTTATTAATTAACAACCAAAATTGGCCCAAAGATTATTGGCTGAAGTACATATATTCAACCCTTTGACGGGTGACGGTAGAACTCACCTACTCCTAAGCTCAATGGTATGTGAGAATTCACACATCAGGGTAGGGTGGTTATTTCCTTTGCCCCTGCCGTTCACCGATATACAGGAAGATCTGGTACACAGAAAATAATTCAGCTTGGGTTTAACTGTAGGCATTCAGGGCGTCACCTGACATTTGAATCTGTTCCCCCTCCCGTTCAATAGCCAAACGCCCTACTGGGCTAACATGCCTCATGCGTCGTTTAAGCTTAGGTTAAATATTATTATATGTACCTATTCCTGGAATACACTTCTCAGTTTTCTTTACCAAGATAGAGAAAATGTATCCATATAGTTACATGGCTTTGTACAAACCCAAGACCAAAGTCATTGGAACAAAGTGACCTCTCTCATACAGTACTTACGTACTTTGAACGATATACCTGCACATTTGAACCTGGTCCTTTCTTCCCTGTCGGAAGAAAGAGTGTGGCCAAACGAATTGGAAGGCCTCCCAAATATGCACCTCACCGCCACATACACCTACTAAATATTACATTTGAGTAACGTGAAATTTATTAGACATTTCTAATCGTATTGAGTGATACGGTTGAACCTGAAAGTGTATTGTAAGTTTTCTGAAATCTTTATTTCAATTCCTACTCGCCGTGCCTTCGTGTTGCATTAAACGTTAGAAAAATGCGGGATGTGAATAAGCATGTCGGAAGCATAAGTCGCAGCGGGGGGACAACTTGGGAACCACTCACGATGGAGCGTGAAGTAAGGAACGTGGATCACAGTTTTATATGGATATATCAGTAACATGTAAAATGATTTCTCTTTGTTGATGATTTGTCGTAAGAATTGAGTCCATCGCGGTGATGCCGACAGGTCGATGCATCTTGAAAAGGTCTGGGGGTATTACGTTTAGGAGGACGGAATAGGGGCGCAGTAGCACCGTGACGTCGAGCCGTTCCCATTTTCACCGCATCCACGTTTCGCTCTCCGCGATTTTTTTTCTTAATTTTCTCGCTCAACGGTTTCGGACAAGTTCAGCTGCAATCCGAGGCAAAGCGAGCGGCGTGCGCGGAGGGGAGTCCGCAGTGGCGAAGGTGGGAGTGGAAGCGACCTCTTTTACACGGATTTTTATTTACTCCATTCTGTTGTCTTCGTTCATCTCGGTGAATTATCGTGCGTCCGTCATGAACTCAACCTCTCCTGCCTCGATCCCGTCCCCGTTGTGTTTCACCGCGGTAAATATGGCTCTTCACGCTTTCCGTTCTTCATTAATCTGAGTTGATTTCCCAGCTGCGCTAAGACGTTACGTGTAAAACTGGATGTTGCTCTGTATTGTGAAATTTTATATTTTACCTATATTAACGACGCGACAAACGTATTTTTAAATTATATGCGGTAACTCATCTGTAAAATAACAAATGTAAATGTCTTACGTCTCCAAATTTAAGGTCAAGAGTTGAAATAGTTATATTGCTTGTGATATATCTCTTGGCGTGCCTTAGCTAGTATACCATGCTCGAAAACCTCGGTTGTTTTAGAACAAAAGGTTATTGCAAAACCGGAAAACGGTCTGATTAAACTCATTTTCCTTCACTTGCCTTTAGCTGCTTTGTTAACTCGCTAGGTCTTTAACTCTCCGAGGTCATTTTTTCTCATCTTATTTTCGGTGTACTTGTTATTCCACTTTTACTCTTCCAATGTTAATGCTTTGCCTAGTATGGATTGGTTGACCAGCAACCGAATTTTAGAATCATGCTACACTTTTCGTTCATTTTTATTACAGTAAGTGATTCGTGGATATAACAAATGGTTTCAGGAATAATATGGTAGAATTTTTACGTCTTGAAGTAACAGGAGAACATAAAAACTGCAAATTCACAATTAAGTTTATTATTATTATTTAGTTGATTATTGGAATAAATAATTTGAGTGCTCGAATGTATCATAACAAATACGGGGGTTATGATGACGAGTAGCGAAATCGAATTTCCAATATTAACCCATAACCTATATAGGGATAAGGAGAAGGGAAGACAGATTCCGCACCATGTAGGTGTGATAATTAAAAAGTGAGGTATTTACGGTTCTAGATTAGTTTATTTATTGGTTTATATATTTTTTAATTTTTGACAAATACCTCACGGAGACTTCGAAACCAGACTTTTCCAGGCAATATATTCTTCTCGAAGACGAAATTCTTTTGCTGTTATCTGTGTAAACCACAGTCTTCAACCTTAAGGTTGGTTTGTTAGGCGAGAGAAGAGCTCACCTAGTAGCACTGTGATAATTCACACATAGGGGTAGGAGGAGCCAGTCCCTTTACCTCTGCCTCCTGTGATTTACCAGGAAATAGTACAGCTTGGGTTCTATCTGTATGTGTCCAGAGGCAATATCGGGTCTTGATCCCAGAACCTCCGTTCAGTAGCCAAGCGCTCTGCCCATTGGGCTACCACTACATGCTTGATTGCTTATGGGTTGCATATTTATTACTTTTCTGCACGAAATTTTTACTGTCACCGAAAATTATACCGTTATACTGAAATTTCGCCTATGAATTTCTTGAGTTGTAAATGCAAAGATTTCGCGAACTCGCTGCTGTGAAAGTTTTTAATCGTCACAGAATCCCTGTGCCTTTGTTTTCTTGTCCTTCCCTCTTCACATTTCTCCACGTTCATATTTGTTACACGCCATTTAATTACTTACGTTTCAAAGACGCCTTTTCAATTAAGAATTGAATTATATACTGTTTCAAGTAAAGGGAAATCTTAGCTATACGTCCGTTTTTACAAAATAATGAGTGTCCTCGGATTTTTAGGAAGGCTTTAATTTCTTTAAACTCGCTACTGACGATTGGGATTGAGTGAGCAACTGGAGATTAAAATATGTTGAAACCTAGGCCGTGCTAAATAAAAGCTTTCTGTGGAATTTAGAAAGTATAATGCTTTTCTTTCTGATGGGGATCGAGTTAAATTCTAGAGGAAACTTAAAGCTTTAAGGCTCTAATCAAATACCATTTTGTTTGAACAAGAGACGCCATACTCAGTAGAAACTTCAACCATGAAAGATCTTCAGCAGCCAGGTTTTCGAAGCTAAACAGTATAAAAAACCAGTGTCGGTGGCCCTTGGTTTATTATAAATTGAGAATCAAATACCTGACTTTCTCCTCGATTGACCCTGGTTTCCATAAACGTAGTGCTCGAGGTCAAGCCTATCCCGTGAATTCAAGGAGAACCTTTCTTAAGGAGATTTTTTTACAACTTCTGTGGAAAGCAAGAGGAAATGCGCTTGGATAGCGCAACTCTAAGCCTTGAAAGTAGCTACTTTAGGTTTTTGAGGTGAAAATTTTATCGAGGTTACTTTGTTCAACATACGCACCCATTTGCATGTCTCTGAGAATACTTCCGTTAATTTCGTGATTACCGTTTTCCCAACCGTAGTGTCGAAAGCTTCCTGATCGTCATCCTGTTGGACAAGTGGGGAAATTAGAAATGTGCATTGCTGTGGAAGAAATATGTAATATTTAAAGCTCCTGAAGAAGTATTAATCCTTGATAATAATAGCCACATTACGTTGTTTAAGAGTCTAAAATCAATTTCCTTAATCCCCATGAGCATTCGCCAATTATCGTGGGATATACTATGGTACACATTTATTTAAGCTATTGTAATAATAGTTCTCACAGAAATTTCCTACGTAATAAATGCGTAATCAAATGGTAGCATTGGTAAATTTGTCCTTCATCTTATACTACATTGGCAGTTGTCACGTAGCCTAATATAAGATTGAGGAATTTCCTGCTGTATTTAGTATAAGTAGTTTTAGTTTATAGGGTGCCCCGACGGCTATGGTCATTTCGCACCTCTTCCGGTCATAGAAAAAACTCATCTGGACAAACACAACACCCATGCCCTGAGCGGGACTCGACCCCGCGACCCTTTTGTTAGCCGGCGAGCACGCTACCCACCAGGCTAACGTGGTTAACTTCTGCTGTATTTAATGAGGTTTATTGATCATAGTGTATGACATTCATTGTGTTTAAATGTAGATTGTATTTTTGTGTGGTGGTGTAGTATGTGTGTACAATCCTGTTAATCGTAATATCTCATACTATTTTTCTTATATATCTTCAAAATTAAACGGACCTGGTAGTATTTTTGGCACATTTGCAGCTATGGCCATTTAGCACCACCTCAAATCGAAAACAAAAACAATGTACTAATTCAACGCCCATGCCCGAGGCGGGATTCGAACCCGCGACTCGGGATTAGCTTGTGAGATTGCTACCTTCCTTACCTACCGGGTACGGGTTTGAATTAATAATTGAGAGTAAGGTGATGAACGGGGTATTTCACTTAAAAGGAACTGATTTCGGGAGGCTACATATTGCATGTCGCAGATCAGCCGCGAAAATCTGTGTAGCGAAGCAAAGTCCCTCATGACTAAAACATTGACGTGTTGCGAGGGTCCCATGGTCCCCTAGAGGTGCACTGGCAGGAGCAACACTGATTGCCCCGGGTTACCTAAGACAGACTTATCGAGGGATAGGATATGGTAGACCTCGCAACTTTTGTTCGTCTTTGAGGTGGTACCAAAGGCGCCCGATACCAGTTGAGTCATTTAAGTGGTGTTACGTTCGAACTATTGAGGAATGCAACGGGAAACCACCTCAAATGTATTTCTCGGGTTGGGCCAAAAAGAAATCTTGCTAAATAAGGAGCAACCCAATAGGGCGTGTGTTGTGCCAACATGAGGGTGGCAAGGCCGTAACCCTCGTCATCACACGAAATCCTTGAACGGCTGGATTGAGTCAGAAGAGGAATTAAATGCTCCGGATATGGAAATGTAACATTAGTACGGCGTTGATTTAAGATTGAAAGGAAGAGTTGATATTTTATAAAGAATTGAAATAATATGAAAGATTATTAGCGAGTATTGTGGCGGTAGTTAAAATATTATTCACAGAGAAGGAAAGGAGATTCAACGTGGAGTAGCCAAAGTGATAAACAAGATAGTAGGAAGAACTATTAGGGTGATAAAATTCACTGAGGAGACCGTCACCTGGTGGAATTTCATAATGAAACAAGATGTAGGTAGTAACTTATATGCATTTCCATAGAAAAATATAATACACGGCCGGTTTCGACGATAATCGTCATTATCTGGTGAAACTACCATTGGAAGAACAAGCTTAAATTCATTGTCGGAGTGAGGTGGGGATGAGGGGGAGTATTATATTTTTATGTTAAAATACCTATAAGTTTCTACCTATATTCTATTAGAGTGATGCCAATAGATATGGATTGGGCATAATATTGGTAGTAGAAGTAGTAGTTGATCGCTAATTTTGGTCACAGTCGAAATTTACGTACCTAAAAGTATTAATAAGGATGAAGGAGTTAACGGGGTTTTTGGGGGACTTGTGAAAGTAATCTAGAATGCTTCAGCAAGGAATTACCTCATAGTGTTAGGGTATTGGAATTCAATTGTACATAGTGGACCGTGAGGACGTGAATGTGGTTGGGGAATATGGTTTATATTGTTAAAAATGATTGCTGTGGGAAATCCGTAGACTTTTACTCAAGAGTGAGTTTGGTGATCACGAACACATGGTTCCAGCTCCGCATCACACACAAGTATAGTTGGAAAATGCCAATGAGCACTTCAAAATACAAAATAGATTGCATTATTAGAAGATACAGGAACTTCATACTAGATTAACATCGTAATTCTCCGAAGTCGATGCGATTCAGAAAACAGTTCAGTTCTAAAGAAATTCAGTTTAAAAAGAGTAGTTTTCTATCTATAAAAGGGAATTTTATTGGTGGGCTATAGAGGATTCGATAGGACCCAAAGTAAAATTTACTAGGTGACCGCTGAGAGAAATTCTAAATGAAGACAATTCGGTGAGGACTTTAGATGAAGGTTGGGAAGCCCTCAAAGTGAAAATGAGAAAAACTGCTGCCAACAATAACAAAAAGAAATAAAAACGAGTTAAGTAGCCATGGACAATGGAAAACGGGTAAGGAAGATATGGAAGAGAGAAAGATATGGAAGAAGGTAAACGCGGAAATAGGAAAAATTGATTGAAAAAAATAGGAATAATGTACTGAGGCGAAGGATTATTGAGAAATGAAAGCGTGGTTGGGAGTGTGTACATAACGTCAGTGGGCCAGGATAAATTCCAGAGAAATAGGTATACTCTTTGATAAAGTAAAATATGTATCGGTATCGGTAACAGTATCGGTAACCAGTAATAAGGTGGGAGAGCACTTTACTGGACAAAAAGAGATTTTGGACAGATGGAAATAGTACGTGGAGGTTTTGGACGCTACGGTGTGCTTAGGTTTCGGTTTTCCCTCTTAACTTTTCCCATCTCTTATGGGGTGACTCCAGTGGTAGGTCAGAAGTATGAGTTTCTGCTCAGACTGTATTGGTATATATTCTAGTATGTAAATGTCTTGATATAGTAATACATGTTTTTGGAGAATGCGCTGATCACCAGAATGAAGTATAATGAAAGAGGTCTGCGCAAAGGCAAATTGAGGAATGTTGAGAATGGAAGCTGTCAGGATAGCATGGAGAGTTGCTTCCAACCACTATGCGTTATTATCAGCATTTGCGGTATCCATGCTAGGATTTGCATTTCCTGTTAAAATTTATCTTTCTTAATCAGCCAATGTTTGAATATTTTTGTCAGCATTCGAGAAGGGAACTAAAACATACGAACTAGTAACAGTATCCCAGGGTCGCTCTATATTCTTATGAGCAATTTTCTTTTTCAACGTTTTTCTCACTGCAAAAACTTGACGAATATACTTACTTGTTCCTTGCTTGAATCCCCTCGAACGACAACCTCGCGCCTATCGTGAACTCATGCTGTTACTGCTCATTCAGCTCGTACAAAAAAATAACAAGCGATTTCGGAAGAGGCAGCGCTCGGTGTTGTGTTGGAATGGTTATCCAAGTAATCAGCGGTAGCCTCAGCTCTTATTTTTTCTTCAAAGCCATTTCCTTAACCTTAAAATATTAAAATCTTACAATTTTTAAGTATAAATTAGGGCCATAGGTTTTCTTATAGTGCCTGGGTGTCGTTTTTTGTTAGTCTCATCTTTGTCCCAGTACTATATTCCGACACACATATTTCATTCGCATCTCAGCAGTCCTCTTCTCATGGAAGGTTATTGGGGCCATCTTTGGGAAAATATTTTTAAATGTCTCTAGTAGTAGTGAATGTCGTTTTTGTTGTCTCTCGTGTTTTTATAATCCGTGACAAGTTCATTTCTCATGTCCTTCACTTTGGAATAACTATTTTCAAATGCGACAGTAGCAGTTAAAATCGATTTTTTCTTTCATCGCATTACATATAAATTAGTGGACAATATTTATATTATAATTACTACTTACTTCAAAACATTTTTTCATAAGATCATAGTTGCATATAATGAACAATGATTAAAAATAAAATATCTGTCATTTTTGTTACCATCTATTTCCTTTCATGATGGACTATTTACACTGTGTTAACCTCCATTTTGCGTCATCCCCATAAATTGATATTATCGTTGTCAACAAAACATGAAATTATCGAGAAAAGAAAATTATTTAAGTGTTAATGAGACTGATAAAATTTCAAACATATTTCACCCGAGTTTCTTAATGACTATTGGACTCTAATAATATAATTATTTCTTCGTAAATATCAAACACTGTCAATGGTAACGGTTTTTAACTCCTAAAATTTCCTCAGTATTTGCGGCCCGTATTTCATTTTCCCCATTAGTTGCCAAATGTGTCGTTTCATTGATGAAGACTTAATCGGATTGTCGGCAATATTAGCTTTGTATTTAATCTTGTATGTGACATTTTAAAATAACTTACAATGCAATATTTCAATGACATAAAAAGTGATTGCAATTTGTATGGATTGATTGTTATCAATATTTGGAAATCTGCCATCGATGACTGCTTCCATTACTTTGTTTAATAGTCGCGCGCCTATAATATGCAATGTCTTTGACGTTAATTGGATGCTTTCCCGTCTATTTTCGTCTCCGAAAGCTTCCCCCTCGCGTTCCGTGGTTTGTCTCCCCAGATGCGCATTAGACGCCTTTTGTGACTCTCCACAGCACTAGTCGGTGGTCGAGTGGCCGAGGAAGACTTTCATCAACCAGCCTCAGCACAGATGCATTATCTCTAGACGAGATAATTGGAGGTCGCCCGAAGTTGACCACGAGGATTTCGTATCACTTTCACTAACAGCAAATCCGGATGTCACGTCCGTTACCTTATCACTTTCTGTTTATTGCATAGTATAATGACCTTCAGAATTTTTGGTGTGCCTTTTGAAATGATTGAGAATCCCCCAGCCTTCCTTATCTCACCCGTAAATAGTAGCGAACTTTCAAATCGTCCTCAGACACCGAGGGCATTTGTTTTTGTCGTTTTCATGATATTTGATTGCAATTAAGTCATTTGTTTCCAGAGTGCCTATGCGTTGGCACTGCCCTTGATAGACTTAATCATCTGTTCGCGATAACTTTAAATGTTTGTTATTACCGCGATATTTTCCCACTTTTCTTCAACTTTCGTAGTCTGTAAAGACATTAGAAAAGTTAGGGTGGTTGTTTCGTAGTTAGTATTAATCTTGGAACCTACTTACTGATTGATTTTTCCCGTCATTCAGGATTTCCATATAAACGTGTTCACCATCAGCTAAGGGTTGAGGGCCTCAATTAAAATTAATTTGAAAGTTTCTTAAGCCAAAGTTGAATTTCGAAAAATTCATGGAATTTCTCTCTAAGGTCCGTCTACGACTGTTGCACTCATTACGTTTCCCGGTGGATAATTGCTTAAGGGAGTAAAAGTGATTAATTGTGTTAATTTTTTCTTCTTCGCCTAATATTCCATGCTTTGGCTTTAAAGCCTGTTCAGACTTCACCGACGGCTCCTTCGTCTTCCTGCATTTTTCTTACCCATCACGTGGTAATCAAAAGATAGCTTTCGTAATCTTGTCATTGGCATTATTAAAACATGGTTTTTCCAATTTTCCTTGTGCCCTGCCACTTCCACCGAAAAAAATTTCCCTCCTAATTCGTTCCTTATTTTTAACTCCCTTATCCGGTCCAATCGTGTGCAGCCTTATACTCGTCTAAAAATGTCGTATCTGACGGAGATCTTTCATCGTTGGAGTAGTAGTATTTTAGTTTCCAGGGTGTCTCGACGGCTATGGTCATTCTATACCTCTTCAAATATTACAAAAAACCCGATTGGACAAATACAACACAGGCCCTAGGCGGGACTCGTACCCGCGAACTTTGAATTAGCCGGCGAGCGCGCTATCCCGTCTAACCCGGCCGGTTTCATTCTTGGAGCCCAAAATTTGGATTCGTGAGGAATGGTGAGGATAACTATTTTATACATTTTTCTCGCATTAATTATGACGTATTTTTGAAGCACCTTAATTAGCGATTCAGATATTGCAGATGTGGGTATGTAAGAAGATGTAAATAAGATGAAGGGCGCATAGAGGGCAGAAGCACTGGAAAAACGGATAAACAGAAAATGAATGCAACTACGACGCACATTCATGCAAAAGAGTATCACAGAATGTGATAAATTGCCTTTGAGTTGTACATTGCTTCATTTTCCTTATGTGAAAATAACCATTTCCTGACCTTGCCTTTTTGCATTGTAACAAATTTTGTGTTAAAGTTTTTTGTAGCTGTTGTCTACAGATCGTTGATAGCAATTGCAATGGGTTTCCAGTAGTGTCACAATGGGTACCATTTAGACTATTTATCCTTTTTAGACCATTTAAATTTTTCAAAATTTTGGTCTTTGTAATTGATGTAATTAGTAGATTGATCATCTTCTTTCTTAAGTAATAACTTACTGTTTTAGAGAGAAATTTCAGTGGTAAAATTGTTTTCGGTCGCAGCATGTGCATGCATATAATATGAGCATAGACAGTTCTCGAATTAATTTAAGACAGCTAGAAATTTCGATGGATTTTGATAATCCGAAATACTGCTCTCGTGAAAAAAATAGTTTTATTCATTACACATTTAAATAGAAAAGCTATCTCTCACCCATGTGATAGTTTTGTTCATATACACCACACACACACATTACTAATATCACTCATTGGAAATCAATTACTCTGTCGATTTCTGTAATAAAACAAGTATTTTAAATTACCATGAACAAAGTATTATTCGATGGTAACCGATCACTTTTTGGCTGTGAACGAAGTAGCGCTTTCAAAGCCTACGGCGGAATCCCATAAAGAATTCAGATTGGCTTCACTGGCGTATTCACTTCACAACTTGATATAATGGTAATTTTGGATCTGGCCAGCTTTGCTAGTTGCAAGTAAAATTACGTATCATGTAACAGATGGCAGTAATGAGACGATGTGACGTTGCTACAACTAAATCTCTTATAAGAGTTAGATAGGGCCGAACCTTGGAATAGGCTGATATATTTTTTTCTTTTTATGGTTGTATGCTTCTGGTAGCTAGTGTAAAAAGAGTTACCAAAATAAGACATTTCTGAAACTTGGTGAAAATTTCAGGTAGTGAATCGTAAAAAATTACGGAACAACATTACCAAATTCGAAAATCAATTTTCTAATATTTTTCATACTGCATGCATTTTTCAGTGTTTCAGACGCTCAGGGCTATATTAAATTCATCCGGGCTAGCAAAATTGTATCCCTGCATTCTTCTATTCTGCAAAAAGCCCATGCCTCCTCTCTTTTACTATATTGTATCATTTAGATGTCGGTAATTGTCGAGGTTTTATCGTGCCAGTCGGTTTTTAACAGTTCAAATGTTGTACCACCTGTATTTTATTACATACATTACTTATCGATTCTGGTATAAGTGTGCGTATTACAGAGTTATACTCTTTCAAAACTGTCATAAATTTTAGAAATAATTGATTTTTAATAGTAATACCTATTGGCTTTTGATTATCATATAAAAATTATTGTTTATCTGTCGAAGCTGCAATTTTTAGTTGCTGTTCTGAAATGGTATTTGAGCCGTATTAAATTTGAAGTATACCAAGAATTCGGAAGGAGACTAAATATTTATAAAAGTGAAGAAAAACGTTCGAACAGATTTTGAATTTTGGTTCCGACTGCCACTGCTTGTCGTAAGACGGCATAGGTAGTCAGACCCAATCCTCACTTCCATTTCCTATCTTTAGAAACTGCCCCTCTTCTTTTCGCTATCTCTCGCACACCTACGTTTCCTCTTTGATGCGTCGTACGGATTGAGGCGAGAGGTCACTATTAACAAGAGTAGAAGGTCTCCTGAAAATTTTTCGGAATGTTTAAAAAAGTAAACTTCACACTTCTTGTTGTTTGCATATATGTAACTTGAACGCTCAGATGCCGTCTCGTTGCATATCCCAAGACACACATCTACCATGAATTAACTATTACTTAGTGACAGAGTTTTGATTTCTTTCTTGACCATTCTTGACCATGCATGTCTAGCCAAATTTTTGCTTACCGTTATGCATCTGTATGTACCTGCTTAAATTGTGTACTAATGTATTTTATTATATCTGTTTAAAGTCTTAAGTATTTTGCGATAGCATCAAGGCCTAAGGCAAAGGAGTACTGTAATTCAAGAGTTTTTTGCAGTTTTCAAGAGGTCATTTGCATTAGATATTATTAAATTCCGTTATGATTGGACAAGTAGCCCTTTTAATTTAACATGTAAGTCTCACATCCTTTTTTAGTTGTTTTTGTTGTTCGATGGAATGTTATTTTTGTCGAGTATGTTTTCGCGTACAAGGTTTCACTAGTTTTCTAAGTTTATTCTGGAATTAAATTTGATTGTTCACTATTCGACCTTGTATTTTCTCTTTTTTTATTACTTTTTCACTTACTGAAAGAAGCACTTTTCCACAAAATAAAGATTTAATCCGAAGCGCGTTTCGACTCACTGAGTTACAAGACAAAATTACTTACTTTCTCACTTCTTTTTTTAGACAAGTATTTCATGTTTATCTTCTTTCCTCTAAATAACTGTTCATCTGATGTAACCTGTAGAAATTCAAATTCGTTAAGTTGTTAATAGTAAAACCAAACGTCTTGCAATGTTACCTAAAAAGAAACATTTTGACGCTGAATAAATGAAATTTCAAAAATTAAATCGATGTTCAATGATCGTCTCGCAAAGAAATATAGGACAGGAGATATTTGTCAAGTTGCAAGTCAATGAATTGCAGTGTTCTTTGGCGCATGACTATATAGAAATAATTTTCAGTAAATGACTGTGTCGAGAAAAGTATATTTTTTGTTATTAGTTGGCGTATATCTTTTATGACAAAAAGCCAGTAACATACCACAGCGATTTATTATACTGTTGCATTGAAACGGAACTGCATGTATAAAGTATTAAACAATGTCTATTACAGTGGTTTTGAAATGTCATTCAGAACTATATATTTTTTAATATATGTAGTAGTTTAGTTAATGGTCAAAGCTATTTGATGACCACGTTAAAATTAAGTCAGTAATAAGTGATTCTGGGGCACTTGATTCTGCTGTAGTTTCTCTGTAACACTGTCCATTACTACTGTTAAAACTGTTGGTTTCTTGAATATCTTTGGGGTTTTCGGTCAATCTTTCGTGTTGGCGTCATGGTATTGAAAGTTACCCAATCGATTTCTAAACTCTTCTTAAATCTTTCAGTGATCTTAGAGTGGAACGTGTGGCCTTCAGTTCCACGTGTTGAAAGAATAGTGTTTTTGGAAGCAGAGGTTGTGAACTGCATTTTAAGTTGCTGCTGCCCGAGTTGTCCCTTGCCGTAACTCAACCGTTAGCCGACCTTAAACACTGGTATACGTTTTTAGATTCCGTTGCTCTGCGTAACGTAATCCAATGACTTTTCGAACATGTCGTAAGGTCTTTTCCTGTCACGAGTCTCTTGAAAAGTCTTACCTCATTCATTTTTGTTACTAGCCCAATGAATATGCTAGATGTCAGATGCTTATTTGACGACCTGTTTGTAAAATTGTAATGCTTATGAAAGATTATGAAATTTTTTCTACTCTTTACTGCTCAATGTAGTGAAGTAAAGTAATTCAAATCCTTGCCTGCATGCCTTTAGCTTGGTGCTTAATTTGATTACGCATGGGGATGATTTTGTCTTTCTACTGCGCTTAGATCATTGAACTTACATTCATTCTTCGTTCTAAATGATGTCCTTCAATGCCAAGAAGCCTCTACCAGAAAGTACCCGTCACACTTAGGTGCTTTTGGCGGTAACCGAGACGAAACGAATCACCAGTGAGAAAAAACGGGAAAAATCTTTTCCAATCTTTGTGATAGTATACATTTCATTCATAAATGAACAATTTTAGGTCGGAACCAGTGCTCCAATGAAATTTATATTTTGCCAATTGGACTTTTAAATTACTACTGTTCTTAATTTTTATTGAGTTAATACACATTTGAACGTTATAAAATGTAAAATATAAAACTGCATTATGATACCGATATTTTTCTTAGTATTCTTATCTGAACTTTTTGTTATTGGTTGAAGTTTTGCGCAGCATTGAAGGGAACTGAATTAAGTAGTTAGCAGTGTGGCAACATATCAGCAAGAAAACAAACGTCTATATAAATAACTTATATTATTTCATAACATAAGTGATTTTCAGAACTACTGGATATTCAGACGAGAGGTGTGTTCGGAAGTTAGATTGCGGCTTGTTGCATTTTATTGTCTTATGGTTTTCGATGGACTCAGGCATTCCAGCATCGAACGGTATGAAATTTGAAATAATGGCAAGTACTCTTCAAACAAGGGAGTTTTGTAGGAATCCCTTATTAGAACTTGGCTGAAGAACTTGGCCTTATTAGAAGCTGGTCTTGGGCCTTGTTTCCGACGTGCGCTCATGCACATGGCATGGGAGCGCTTAGTATGTAATCGATCTCATCCGGAAAAACAAAACGCCGCCAAAAGATAGAGTCATTTTATTCCCCTAACGTCACATCCCTTGCTTTTCGTCAAAAATGTATTTTCTCTATGAAAGCTTACGAAATCCTCCCCGCTTTTTGTTGAGAATACATTGTGGATGGTTCTGTTAAACTAAGCTTTGGTAAAGGGATAAGCCAGCCACCAATGTTAGCGATTCCAGCTATTTTCAAGTCAGACGACGTTGGCAGAGGGTCGATTGTTATTTCATTTTTAGGTTTCGCGTGCTCCGATCATCGTCTTTTTTTCCTTTTCCTGGAAAGCTACGTCTGACGTCCAGTGTCGTCCTTAGACTATTTTCCAGCTGCCTTTAATCTTAATCCAATACTTTAACGTCAATTCATCCCATCTGGACTGTCTTTTGTTACACTCTCCGTCGTTCAAACCGTGATTGAGTTCGAGTGAATATTTTAAAGTTGTTGTATTAATCACGTTCATTGGCCGAAGGAGATCATCTTGTTCTTCGATGTTTGTATTATATGAAGAGGAAAATCTCTTTTTGTTTAAAATCCCCTGCCACACGCCCTTGCAGCAGCTTGCAGGGTAATACGTAGAAATGGAAGTTTATTGGTTTCGTAACTAAGCCGCGGAGGACGACATGCTCACTTCCTATAAGAATGGAATTGCCCTTCATTTTTCTCCATACCACTTCTATCATAGTTTCCGTTAGCCGAAACTGACCTTTGTTTTAAGCGAGTTCACATTATAGTAATAGTAATGTACTTCCCAATTTTTTTGTTAGTCCAGCAGCCCTGTACAAGTTTTTTACTTCCTTAATCAC
The DNA here is from genome assembly GCA_011762765.2 of Rhinocypha anisoptera. Lineage (NCBI taxonomy): Eukaryota > Metazoa > Arthropoda > Insecta > Odonata > Chlorocyphidae > Rhinocypha > Rhinocypha anisoptera. The sequence continues at coordinate 2,773 of WURS02095718.1, read as the reverse complement.
ACGTTTGTACCAATGTGGGTTATATCAGTGACTAAGAAAGTCGAATATATAGGTTGAAACGATTATGTCCCCGTTTGGACCATAATCTCATCTGCTTATCTGAACGTCTTACCTTGGACTTGACTTGAATAAAGACCTTGAAACTATTTTTTCTTGACGGTTGAAATAATTTGTAATCGACTCTATTTCGTCATATTTGAATGATGAAAATGTCCTGTTAGCGCTATGAGTAATGTGCTCTGCCGGTTTTCCTTCTTTTCTCTAATGAAACCCTTTTCTTGCGATGGAAAAATTTCTTAGTTTTCTCAAATGAAAATGATTTCAAATGTGAATTAATTTATTTTTGTCCTTCGTGGTATGAATTGAGGATGGTGAGTGGTGTAGACAGTCCTTCTTTGCCATTCATTTCTCGGCAATTCGTTTTACAGGCTCTATGTTGTAACTAATATACAAGGGAGGTTTTGGTATATAATTTTAGGAGGCTTATTCTGAGGTGTATTTGTGTTATTCAGCAGTTACTCGCCCAACCGTAAGCGTTCCATTTGGGGGTGTGGCGCCTCGAGCTCCAATTGGCTCATGTTCAAAGCTTAAAACTGTTTTCCTGGGTGAAATTTAGTTTGGGGTCTCGGCTTAAAGGTAGAGGTCGTTCATAAATTTTTGTAAATTCTGATTAATTTTGCGTTCTGATACTTTGGTTTTTTACACTGAATTGGGGACATCATAATGGTTTATACTTAGTAATTGTGTCTTTTATGAGTAACTCATTAATTACCATCATCAAATTAATTTTTAATTGATTTCTCGCTCGTTTTTTTTTCGACTTCATTATTGATATTTTAATTTTAAAATGAAGGGACACTGTGTGAATAGTCAAGTAGATCAAAGAACGCCTTTAATTACTAAACAATAATTGCGCTTATGGCTGGTATGACCTTGGGGGAAAATATATTTGTGATTGATTTATTCATAGATTGAAACAGGTTGTTAAAAGCGATTCCTGAAGCGTACACAAGGGTAATCAAAACGCACTTCTTCTTCATGATTCTGTGTAAGTTATGCGACGGCATTCTTCTCCCCCCCTAGTGCTTGCTAACGATTTTTACGTGCTTAACGAAGACGAATTTTCCACGGCCAACTCAATTCTACATATGGTTAAGGCTTTACTACTGGTGAAGATATAAGAAACATTATTCGATAGGAAGATAAGCGATGGTTAGTCCTATGCCGCCTTTTTGACCATAATTCACTTAATACTTGGCAATTGATCAACGCACTGGCCAATAAAGATTCTAAAAGTGTAGGGAATCGTCCAGTGAATCATCCTCTCAAGAAATAATTTTGATTTATAGGATACCGAATTCGAAGAGCCTGCTGAAGGCAAGCGTGATCCTTCTATGACTAAAACAATAGCTACTACAGAAACGTGCTGCATAAAATAACTCGATTCAAAATACCGATTAATTGTAATTCGTATAACACGCAATAAGGAGATTGTTTTCCCATAATTTGCTCGTTGTCTCCACTGTAAATATTCTTTAAGTAATTCTTCTATTCCATAGTATTAGTTAACATACTCCAACCTAGGTGGTAAAATACAAAAATAAAAGAACTACAATTTCCTGAACATGTTTTCTTGTTTATTATTGTTCCCTTTCTCGCCTCTTTATCGTAAGATTATTGTACAAAAATTACTGCCACTTAACAAAATTGACTTAAATTAAAATCGTGCTCGTAGGGATTGTTTTCACTGTCGATACAGGAGAAAGCCCAGGCTCCGGGTTTTCATATTGTACTGCAAAAACTATTCAATCAGAACAGCAATGGTTTGATCAGTACAGTATTATTCACATGACCCTACATTGTACAACCTTTGTGTCAGTTGACAAAGACACAAGCCACTTGTCCTTTGCTATCCACGTCCGCTACTGGCTAGCAATGATTCATAGATATAATGTCGAAGAAAACCTAGTGACGTGCTTTGCCTTTCAAAGATGGGATACAAAAGTAGGTGAGCTACGCGAGGAGGAAGCTCTCTCCCCGGAAGGGTTCTCATGTTACACATCGCCATCCCGTTTGGTGAATGTGCTCACGGCCCGCGGGACAGCCGTGCCAGCACGCCCAGAGCCACGGGCAATCGATCCCTGACATTTCATGGACTCCAACACCCCGATCCGTTCGACCCGCCCTCATTACGAATATTTAATCACTGCGAAAGATCGATGAAACTCCTCCCCTCACCCTCACGTCCACGGTGTTCATCACGGAAGATAAAATTATGAAAACCCAAGATATTCAGGATGTTGTGAAACGATACTCTTGTCTCTTTCCACACGGGTCATTTCCGTCACTATGCAGGACAATTTTTTCACCGTTAAAACTCTAGTCCTCGCTGCAAAAATGTTTCTCGTTAGATCGTTGTAATCTGATCGGCACCAATGTCAGCGCTTCTCTTCACCAAATTTTTAACGAGTTAAAAAATTCGTCGATTTTCGTTCGGGTAAATATCACGGTCGCAGATGATGGCTGATGTGACATTTTCACTGCACGGGCCGAGTTTAACGTGCTTTTCTTTTTGCGTTGTTTGAGCGGAATCGTGTCGTTAATTCGCCTGGGTCCATGAATTCAAACGAGTTTACAAGACGAGTCCTGGAAGAATTTTGCCGTCCTGAAAAGCAAGCATTGTCGCCGCGCGCGAGACCTCGTTCCTCAGCACCTCCCGCCTTCATTCTTCTATTTACATTGCGACCGGGAGCGCGTGGGCACACATCGCCGA
>WURS02095607.1:0-23774 GCA_011762765.2 Rhinocypha anisoptera | reverse complement strand
ATTTGTGGAGTTCACCAAGTGTTTTTCATTTTCGTAATGGATAACTTCCACCATATCAAGCCAGCTAATATTACTGCCTGTTTTATTGTGTTATTGTTTTAATTTTTTGTTAGCTTACACTTCATGGCCTTCCCTTTACGAAGGATGGCATCTGGCAAAATTTGTTAGTTACCCAATTTTTATGCGAGGATTTTTTTATTGGGTTGAATTTTTATGTTAGGGTAGGCTATGCCCAAGTAGAAAAGAAATTTGTCATAAAACTTGTAAAATTTTTCATCAGCAGGTTCAACTAAGAACACTTTTTTCCAGTTTTCACATTCTAACATATGCTAAAATGTTGTGTTGTGTCTGATAATGAGCAATATGTAATTGGTTAGTGTGTAGAAGGGAGGTTTATTCCAATGGCACTTATAGGGTAGTGATTTTAAATGTCTGTCAAGATTTCTTCACATTTATTAAGATTAGAATCAAGGTAGAGACAATTATGTCCCATAAGGATGTCGAATGGTTAGTGAGATGTTGGCCCTGCATTGATTACCTGTAGGTAGAAGTTAATAATTTAACAAATTCACTCCTACTTTTGGAAATAGATCACAATTTGTCACCAGTAACAATAGTACTGACCTATGTCCAACAGGCATTCAAATTTGTTTGGGAAGCAATTAAAATTTCCACTGGGAGGTCTGTACACAGAGAAAATATACAAGAGTACCACTAATAGGATAAAGGGATTCCCTTTTAACCCCTTAACTGTTTCAATTCTATTTACTTTTCTATCGCCCCTTAATTCAATTCTGGTGGTGAAACTGATGAAAAAGTAAATATGGCATTCTTCTGTTCACTTTAGGAGGGAAATAATATCAGTTTTTTCCCTAAAACGATTAATAGTATGAATAAGAACTGATAGATGGAAGTAGCAAGCGGGCGCGGCATAGAGAACTAAATAATACGTCAAAAACACAGGGTAATGGAAGGACTAACCTGAACGTAATATTACGGCAAAAACAGGCCGGCCACATTACCTTGTCGCGTAATATTATGTCAAAAACAGGTAACGGGTTAAAGATGCCCACCCTACTATTTTTCAGCACGACAGAAGTTGTCAGCAGTTATGAAGCTAGTGATTTTCAGTAAATCTATTTCCTCCTGTTTTAGCCGGTTTCACTTTTGGCAAAAATGTCTGGACTGAGAATTTATTAAAGTTTATAAATCAAGAAGTTTATTCCTCAGTCCCTAAATATTTATACTTAGTAAACTATATTTCATTTCAGCAGTACCATTTTCCTCTCCTACTCACATATAGCTCACAGCATGAGCAATTTCACACATGTGACCATTAGGATTTTCTCTAGAGTTTATTCTTTTCCTGTTACAAAAAAAAAGTCACCAATCCATATATGTTCGGGACATACAGACTCATCTCTGATCCACTGTGTATGCTGAACACTTGGGATTATATGGAATGGAGGCATACCCTTTTGTTGTTTGAATGGAGAATTTTTTGCTATTTGAATTGAAATACTTTATGTTTATGTTAGTCTGTAATAAAATTTTGTTATTTGTTGACTTATGAATAAGTTTTTATTGCTCATTGTAGTAAATAGCTTAATACGAGGGTTGATCCAAAAGTAAGGTTCCCAAAGTGCTACACCTATACGGGAAAGTGCTAGGCAAAATCTGGCAACACCGCTGTGCATGGCAGTTCCTCCACTCTCGATTCCACTTGGCCATGCTTCGCTGCGCCGCTGTCTTGGTTCAGCAACCGTCCGCAATGGAGGTGCCCATTGTTGATCCCGCCAAGTGCGAGATTCATTCAGTAATTTGGTTTTTGCATTCCAAAGGGATTCCACCCGTGGATATTCATTGTCAGTTGAGACAAGTTTGTGGCAACAAGTGTATGTCCATTCAACATGTCTTAAAATGGTGCAGGGAGTTTAGTGACGGTCGGAAGGAGGTTCACAATGAAGAACAGAAGAGAAGACCTTCAGTTTCGGAGGCATTTATCGAGATGGTCCAACACAGAATGCTTCAAATCTGGAGGATCTCCATCCATGACCTTGCTGATTGGATTCCTGGGAGTTCTTACGGTGCAGTTGAAAGAGCTTTGACTGAAAAATTGGGGTATCACAAGTGTTGCAATTGATGGGTAAAGCATACATACAAGGTGTAACCCTGCTTCACGATAACACCCAACCTCACGTCTCCCACCAAACCCATGAACTTTTGGAAAAATTAGGGTGGACTGTCATGCCTCATCTACCTTACAGTCCAGACCTTGTGTCTAGTAATCATCACTTGTTCCCCAAGTTAAAGGAATATTTGGATGGCCAATGCTTCCGGAGCGACGATGAAGTCAAAGAAGAGGTGAAACGCTTCCTTAAAGGGGTTGGCGGCGGAGTTCTACGACATGGGGATACAGAAATTGGGGTACTGTCTACAAAAAAACATAGAAAAATATGGTAATTGTGTAGAAAAATAGAGCAAAGTTTCTTCTTTCCAACGATGTAAATTTTTATGAGAATAAACAGTGTTGTCTCCTTGTAAAAATGAAGGGAGCCTTACTTTGGATCAACCCTCGTATAAGGTGAAACAATTTATGGTCATTAAATGTTCTTATGATAAAAATGTTTACGGAAATGAAAATCACTTAGTGATATCACCATATCATCCATATCACACCAGCAAATATTAATGCTGATAAAAATGTTTATTAGTTAATAATTATTATTATTATATCTCTTAATATAGCATATATTTAATTATTTAAAATATTGGAATTTGGGACCCCTAGAACTTGTAATGGAAATTTAGGAACATTATAATTATAGTCCAAAATAGAACTTAATACAAACCAGTTTTTTATTGTTTTAGAGACACCTTCAGATGCACCTTTTAGTGACTTCCTTGCTGTTTTGAACAATCTAATAAAAAGTATTTGCCTCACTTATAAGGGACTAATTTTCTTAATTTTGTCACATTTACAAAAAGATTTTTAAAAATTTATTGCTCTGTAACTTCTTTGCTAATTATTATTCAATTTTCCCATTCATCAGTTTTGTTCCTGTTGGCCGATCCTATTTTTCACCACCTCCAGGAGGGATTGGCTTTGATTTGACGGGAGGAATGGAGCTTTGGTATGGCTTCTACCAAAGTGCCATTGTTGGTTGGAAACCTTATGTGAATGTGGATGGTAAGTTTTCAGAAACCAATGAACCCATACACAGGAATTTCCGTGTATATCTCATCCAAAATCCTTAATTTTCTTCAATGTTGACAAAATTAAATGTTTAGTTTACTAACTCATTAATGCAATTGATTTAGTTGGTTGTATTTCATTTAATAAGAGTGTAGTTCAACAAATGTGGTCATAAGCCATTAAACACAAGGTTACTTTACCTTTGGTCTGTAAGTTATTAGTAGTAGTACTTTCATATTATTGTTATTATTATTAATTTTTTAATCATTCTTATTCTTTAGTTGCCCATAAAGGATTTCCAAAGGCTCAAAAATGTTTAGATCTTATGAGAGAAATGTTACCAAACTTGCAATTCAATGCTGTGCTTCAACCAAGGGATCTAGAAGTTATATCAAAGTATCTAAAAGGTGAGAGATTAACTTATGTTTTTATATTGTCCAAAATAAAAAAGTAATTGAAATGGAACGTAAGAGCCATTTTTAATATCTATAATTCCTTACCTTTACTTTGCTTTCCCAACGTTTTATATTCTTACACCCTCTTTAATGTCCCACTCAGCAATTCTCCTACCTTTTTATTCTTTTTTATATTTTACCATTTCACTTGATACAGCCTGGCTTAGTGCCAACTCACTTGTCGAGTGTTACTCAACATACATAAAACACACATGCCATTTAATCCAAGGGCAGTCAAAATTCAAGACTGGGCAACTGGTATTGAGGCTGAAAAAATCTCAGTGCGAAGGATTAATTTTAAATCTTAAAGCCTCACAATGTACATTCAGCAAGGATCACAAGCCTTTTGTTGAGTGATTAACCAGTGCTCGATCATCCACAGATTTCAGTAACAACCACAAATGAATATTAAAAGCAGTTAATAGTTCTTGGTAAAAATGAATATTGTAGCAAATATTTTCTGAGATTGATCTGCACAATTTTTGTAATTTTGTAATAAAACTTATGTAACTGCACTGATTAGCCATGTTGACCTTATTGTTAGTATTGAAAAACTTAAATAAAGTCAAAACATTTATAGGGAGTCAGTGGATAGCTCAATGTCCATCTAACTTTCTGTTTCTGGAAATGAATGTTGATAGAAAACCAGTTTGAGGGCTCTAGTTATGAATAAAACATTACGTCATCACTTTCTGGTGTAGAAACAGATTTTTATTCATAGTTCAACTTCCAATGTTGAAATGTAGTTTCTCAGAGTGGTAATTAATTTGAACCAGAAGTTAGGCACAAGAGCTTTAATTTACAAGTATTGAAAGAGTTTTCCTTATCCAAGAATTTGGATCACTGTTCACTTATAGTGAAGATTCAAGTACATGCTCTACCATATTGACTTCAACTACATGATGCAGATAAAATTGTTGCAATAATCTTTTGACTCTTTTAAGAGCAAACTTTTTCCTTTGGATGTTTTGCACTTTTAAAAAGTTAATATTCCAAGTTAATCCTTCTCTCTTTCATTTCTTCAGAGAAGTAATATCAGAATCTGCCTGAAGAAATTCAAGAAATACAATTGTTAAATGAATTTAAATCCTTTAACAATGGGGGCAAAAGAAAAATGCCAATGGAAAGGTATAATTTTAAAGTTTAACTGAACTAAGAAATATACTACACTATCTATATGCATGGCCTCTCCTGGGTAACTACAGGCATATAGTTATCACTTCATTTTTTTCCAAGATCTTTGAGATAATAATGTTTTCATATCTTACATAATACCCTTTTAAATACAAAATACAGTAAGACCTCCGAAGAGCAAAATCCAAGATACAGGAATTTTGCCACTTCATAGGGAGCATTTTTCTTATTTGCCCTGCACGTTGCGTCACTCAAGGGAACAAAACCAATCCTCTGCCATTGGTACTAGCCACTTGGATGTGGAATACATATATCAATATTTTGTCATGCAAGTAAGGAGAATACGTATTTGCACGTACAATCGCCTCCTACCCTGCCTAGTCTCTTTCATAATTTTGTGGCCTGATACCTTTTATGAGAAAGGTTCAAATGGCCACACTTTCTTATTTTTCCATAATGGGGCCCCTCTTTTTTTTTAGTGCCCATTTGGGAAGGTTCACGACCCTACCATGTTTGACGGATGCATTCTGGCGGAGGTTTCGGGAAATTTTTTTCTGAACCATCCTCATTATTTCCCTCAGTTTCTCCAGATTTTTTGTTATAAATTCAAATATTTATGTACTTTTTGTTATCAAATTAATCAGAAATTATCAAGGAATTAAATAAGAAGTGCAGATTTGTATATATTTCCGTATGAAATATTTAAACTTTGCTTGTTTGAATTGCCACTTCCCCACTCAGAGGGAAGTGGCAATTCACATAGAATTATAAGGGCTGTCCCATATTACAAGGTAACATTATGCCTGCTAAGAGTCCAGGAAACAAAAAAACATCGATATTTTGAACTTTTTGAGGAATGGATGGGACCTGTTTTACCCTGTAGAGGAGGATGAAAGAAGATCCCTTGTAACATGTTTGCAACTCGTGAGTCGATGTCTTTTCGGAGCTACAAGCATCCAAAGTTGGCCAAAACACATTTATTCAATTTAGAAAGCCATTATAAGATTTGTAGAGAATTAAAAGCCGGATATAATTTGTAGATAATTAAAAGACCTTTCATTTGAGATGTACTAAGTTCAATTTGATTAATTGGTTATTGCAAAATTAATGAAAATCTGTTCAAAATGGCCATTTTTTTAAAAGTAAATTATTTATCACAAAAGCAATCTTTCAAATGTTTTAATCATTAATTTTAAAGGAATATTTTTCAATTCTTAATCAATTGAGATTTTGTAAAATTCAACCCATTAATTTGTTTCTGAGATATGTTTGTTTATCCCAACACAATAAATGTTGTAAGCCATAACTTTTTTGTTTATTAACATTTTGGATAAATTTAAATGGATTCTCTTCTCGTCATTTTTAATTTTTAATAAAAATCAATGAAAATATAAAATATTAACTTCTTATTTATTATTTTATAAAGGTGGCACTTTTGCTTTATAAGCAATAGGAGCCACAACATTGCTTGTACTTCGTATGAGTTTAGATATATCTAAAGTTGGCTATAAAACAAAGATTTTGTAAAAAAATATTGCTCCCTAAAGATAAAAAAATATTTTTCTTTTCAAAACCAATGCAGCATAAAACAAGGTACAATTTGGTATCAATCATGCTGATATTGGGCGATTTTTATTAACTGAAGTTTAAATTTGAGTATCCATAATTTTTACTCTGATTAGTAGGTAAGAGTTATATTGTAGTGATCTGTGTGTCTCTAACGGGCTAGAAGGGGTTATCTCTATGCTAGTGATCAGCATTTAGACAAATTAAAAATAAAACCGACCTCGGTGGCGGCGGGGTACCGTCCTCGTCTGCCAACCAGGAGGTCGCAGGTTCGAATCCCGACTAGGTGGATTTTTCAATCTTCACCTAGGGCATGGCTGTGTGTGTTATGTCCTTGTTAATAAAGAAACTGTTATAGTGCCCACCGTAATTGGCCTATGAGTGCTGTTTGTGGGCGATTGGAAATAAATAAATAAAAATGAAAATTAAATGAATAACAAATGTAACGCTTTCAGGCTTCACTATGTGGAACCTATCCATAATGAAGTAGGGTAAGTAAAAACACTTGTGATCGAGTGATATCAAGTGGAATCACAAGTGTTTTTACTTACACTACTTCATAAATGAATAACCATTAAAGTACATCAATTCTCATCCTTGTTGCAGTTAGTGAAGTGACACAAAGTGAATGATAAGCAACATGTCATGTCTATGGTTTGAATTAATCCCTTTTAGAGTCCATGTCACAGAGTGACATCAAATATCAAGGAAAATAACAAGTGGTTAAAGTCCTGATTACATTCTGAACAAGTATGGATAAAAAATTCCATATGTCATATTTTGTGTTATATTATGTTTTGTGAAAATTATTCTAAACACACATCTCCACTACATTTGACATGTTCCTTGTATAATTTGTCTTATTATACAAAGTGACAGCAAATTTCTTGCTACAAAGAAGTCATTTAGTATCTAAGCAGTAAAAAAACTCTTTCTTTAAGCATACATAATTAATATTTAATTAAAAAATTTTCAGGTCTTAAAGTAAATTATGAAATACCTGGAGTTCCAAATAGTAAGAGGACTTATAAAGTTAATAAATTAGTGGAACCCGCAAATGTAAGCAGGTTAGTAAAATTGTTTTTCTTTAATGATTATGTGTATGTATATTACATATTTTTTTTGTTGTGAGCATTTATACAATTTTTGGAATATATGACTTGTGAACATAGATTACTCAATATCATAATATGTTTTTATAATTATTTCATAAAACTTTCATTGAATGATACACACTGAAATTGAATTTTAGTAAAGACAAAACCTTGATTATAATAAGCCTATGAGGAACCACTTTATTCTAATCAGGGCAAAAAGTGCAATTAGAGTTTATTCCTTTTTTTCATAGTGGATCATTTTATGGCACATTATTTTGTAGTTTGGTTTTCAATCATGTTACATATAATGGTAAGTTCACTTATTGTACATGAATAATTAAAAACAGCCATTAGGTTATACACCATTATTTATAGGTACCTAAGGTGTATAATCAACCTTGAAGCCTTTCAGTTATTAAAAAAACAGGTTTATGCACTCATTTTTTTGAAAATAGTGCACAAACAAGAAAATATTGAGAACATGGTTTCAACATATCAGACCCTCAAATACTGTATTTACTCGATTATAAGATGACCCTCCTTTTTCTGAGGCTAAATATGGAAAAAAGAATCCTAGTTTTATTTTACAGTAAATATGGCATTACAAAAATGTGTAATAAATGTTTAATTAACTTATGTACCCGATTACAGCAGAACCTTGATTTTACACAGCACATAGGAACCTGAATTGTCAGTGTTTTATAAAATCAAATTGTGTAAAATTGAAATAATAGCTAATTTTTATAAATGTGCTTAGAACTTGTGATGCATCGTAATAAAATACTATGCTCTTGACCATTACAACTATTGTCACTATTAAGGGATGCATGTATTTTTTATTTATGCATATATTCAGTTATTGTAAATAAAACTTATAATTGCCCTTAGCTCAGTCTGAATCGGCAAAGTTTTATCAGTTTGTTTTTTGTTACTTTGTTACTATCTGGCAAAACCCCATGCCCGGTGTCACTTTTTGTCTCATCATCATGTTCCTCTCGCTGATTTTTTTATGCGTGCTAAAATTCTCGTGGCGAAATGCTTACACACAGAGTGAGTGAATATAAATATCTTAAATTTTAACATACCATTTTTGTCGCGTGGAATAGTGCCTGTCTGGTAAGAAGTTTGTCAATTCTTCTGTTTTGATGAGGGAGATTCATTTTTTTCCTATAAATTCATTTAAACGTTTGCACATAGCATGCAAGATCATATTTTATAATTATAATGATCAAAATCATAATTTGTAATTATAATTGTACATCCTCAAAAGTGTAAATGAATACCCAAAAATATTTTTTTGTGCCACATGTATAACAAAGTTTTTCTTTCTGCTGCTTAAAATTTCAGATTTGAACATGATGGGAAAAAAATGACAGTAGAAGAATACTACAGGAATCACAAAGGTTATGCAATTAGGTGTCCCAATTTTCCTCTTCTCCACTTGGGATCATTGCAGAGGCAGATGTATATGCCATTGGAGGTAATTCTAAATATAATGCTGAATTCACTTAAGTAGAATCATTAAGTTTTTACGCATGAAGGATTTGAAATATACCTAATGCTTGAGACACAGGAAAGTGAAGGAGTGTTAATTTTGTAGCTCTGTATCAGAGCATTATTGTATGACATTTTCTCTCATATCCTTCTCAAGCCATATTCTGCCAAGTGACTGCTCCTAAATTTCAGTAAAAAATTCCAAGTAAATAAAGCCTCAAATTTGTAATTTAATTCAGAAAGGTTTTTCAATGCAGTTCCGTGAAACAAGCATGGACATCCATGATTGTCCTCGTGCTTGTGTGTGTGTGTTTACATTTGTGTAGAAGAGCCCGCTTAAATTTTCCATGGTAGAAAATAAGATTTTCAGTTCAGTTTAATAAAATTCAGTTCCCACCTCAGAAGCCCTTCCCTCTCATTTTTTCCCAGTCACCATCTGTGTCCTCTCTCTGTATCTTCTTGCTTCTGCACTTCTCCTAATGTTCTTCATCATCTCCAACTTTTTAAGCAGAAGGAAGCTCTCTGATTTCCAATCGGGTGAATAAGGTTGAGACTCATCACTTAAGCTACGTTTAGTTGGAAACTCTTGAGGAGCACAATGTGTAGGAATTTCGAGGTAAATTGTCCATTTCCCAAGTTTCTTGCCTCTTTTAACTCACAGAACCTTTCATGAACTACATTTCTTACATATGGAAATCTTTATTGGGTGTCTGATAACATGGGATGTACCCATTGTAGTCAACGTCAAGTAAAACTGTGAGAATCACGGACACTTGAGTGACTTTGGTATGTTTTCTTCAGCCTCAATGATGATTCCCCTCTCACTGTGGTGACTGCTTTTGTTCAATGTCACCTCTATAGATCCAGGTCTTATCACATCTTATGACATTTCTCAAACTATCATCTCCTCATTTGTTTTATTCATAATTACTTCACAAACTACGATGCCTGCTACTATTTTTATAATCTGTAAACAATCGTTGGAAGAATTTTTCAACTTTCTGATGTTTTTGCATTTTTTTTCTATTAAAATCATGTGAAATGAATTTTTGCTAACTGATACTCATAGTTATTTCATGGTTAGTCAACCAATAATTTTCCTGTGCCACAATGCACACTTCCTCAAAATGAATGACGTCACTTGGTTTGGAACCTTACCCAAGTTTTGCATTATCTTTGTAACTTAATAAGTATTTAACTTGTTTTTTCACTATTTGATGAGGCTAAATTGCTACAAAAAATTAAGCTGCGGAATTCATAGAAAATAGAAATACTAATACTACATAGTAATTTCAATACAGCTATTTTTTTATTTGCTACCTACTATATGGATGTTTGGAATTTCATGGTGCCAATATTTCTACAGTGTTATACTTTATGATTGTCTACTGTTATTTCCTAAATTGAACTTGAAAGCCTACAAGTAGCTTTCAAAACTATTTTGTGTAAATTGACTGAATGTACTTAGTTCTTAATTAGAATGGATTCTGGAGTCCCATAAGTGGATGCTGAACCCACCTAAAACATTGGACACACATAAATAACACATCATAAAGTGTATGTTCAAGGAATATCAGTCATAATTGTTGACTGGGTTAGCCTAGTGGGTAGCGTGCTCGCCAGCTAACCTAAAGGTCGCTGGTTCGAATCCTGCCTAGGGCATGGGTGTTGTGTTTGTCCAATAGGGATTTTTCTAAGAGTTGAAGAGGTGCAAAATGACCCTAGCCGTCGAAGCACCCTATAATCAAAAATACTACTACTATCAGTCATAATTTAAGAACTGCAAAATAATTGAGGCTTTTTAAATGTCTGAAAAAGATTATACCTATTAATGAAGACCTAAAGGACTCCAAATCGAATTAGATAAAATTCACAAGCCGACCGGCTTAGCCTGGTTGGTAGCGTGCTCGCCGGCTAACCCAAAGGTCGCGGGTTCAAATCCCGCCCAGGGCATGGATGTTGTGTTTGTCAAGATGGGTTTTTTCCATGACTTGAAGAGGTGCGAAATGACCAAAACCGTCGAAGCACCCTGTAAAACAAAAATGCCAGTACTAGATAAAATTTATGCTGTGGCAAAGAAAATGAATGTTACAAGTTAATTTAGAATAAATAATGAAAAAACTGGAAGATTTTTATTTATGAAGTAATATTCTTAATTTTGTCTCTCATTTTTGGATAACAAAATCACAGTATCCAGCTTTTCCTAATTGTGCTTAGGAGGAGCAAATCGGACTTGACCAAAAAAATTCACTATTGTAACACAACCTGTCCAAATTTTTAGTTCTTATCCTCTTCTGTTCCCAAAGATTTCGTTTCAAGTGGCTGAAATGGGAAACTTTTTGGAAGTATTTCTTGAATGCATATAATGAAGTATGACAGAACAGAAAATTCACCAGAGGGTAAGGCCAACAGATTCATTATATAATTTGCAAATGTCTTTTAAAAAATATATTTTATCATCCAAATCCTTGTCCCCAACAAACCTAGTATTCCTGTTTTGACAGTTGAATTTCTTTCTCTCTCTCCCTCTCTTGTACGAGTATCCTGTAGAATAAAATTGAACACTCCTCCAATTATATGGTTCCTTTGTACATCAACTTCAAACCTAATATATTTTGCAAAGCTTCTATTTTTTATCCAACTGAAATTCTCTCTCCCTCCTCTTTAACTCTGATGGGACATTAGGCACTCATACAGGGAGGGGTAAGCATATACCTCTAAAATTTCATCCTCGTCAAGGCTGTAGCTTGAACTTCTCAGAAGTGTCAGTAAAAGCTTGACAGACACCTGTCTGTAATGTACAAAATCCCTCTACAGTTGGGTTTCTATTGTAGCCTCCCATTTATCTTATAAGAGAAGAATATTTCAAGACACTCCTGGTTTAGTGAAGCAGTAAAAATGTATCAGTTACCAAATTCATTCAGTAACCTTTGTATCAAGCTTATACTTAGTAAAATTCTGTCAAAACAAGGTGATTGAATTCTGATCTATAGTTTGTAATTACATATATTTTTAATGGCATAAAACCTAGTTTCCAGGACTGCTAAATTTTTTTTTTCCAAAAGACATGTTCTATATGGTTTTCAAAGACATGCTAATTAGGGCTTCAAATAAGAAATTTATTTCTTCAATGAATGATAAAGTAGCAAGGAGTACCCAAGTTTTAATTATTATAATTTATGGCACCCAGGTTACATTCCACCCAATACTTTAGGAGAGTATTCATTGACAGCGAATTTAGGTTTCTTGGATAACCGTGACAAAGTTTTCTTTTCTGAATGAAGTTGTTCTGTCATGCATCTCCTTGAGTACATAAAAAAGCCTTCATAAATAAAAGTAGGAGTTACTCTAGTGCCAATGCTTAAAGGCCAGATTCTGAATTATGTGACTATGACTTGGGCTTTCTATGATTCCTGCGACAATATGTTTTTACCAAGTGCGTTGCACTATTGTCAATAGAAGCTGATAGCATTCAAGCTTATTCAACCAACCATTTCTTCCCCTCTCCTACAGCCAAATTTTCAAGAAGTGTAATCTGATCTCACTGCCTTCAACATTCCAGAAACTTTGCAGCAACATTCGAACTTCCATTGACATTGTAGAGTCAAGTGGGGCTCCCACAGCTCTGAAAATAAATCCATCAATGATATAGACATCCCTCAGGAACTTCCAAATTATGTCAAAATATATATTAGTATTTTCAGCATAGGCAGTGAACACACTATAGTATTCTTCATTATATAAGTATATGGATCACACAAACTAATTATACGTTTCATATCGTTAGTTGAATGAGAGAACAGGTTAGTAATGTGAGAACAGGTACTTGTTATCATTATTCATTGGTCTAATTAGGAAAGAAATGACTGGATAATTTTTTCTATAGAATTTTGGAAGAAATTGTTGTTATAAGCTTTGTTTTGAAATAGAAATCTATGACATCTAGAAGACAACAAAAATCTAATTGATTTGAGTAACTCTGGAAGTCAAATTCTGATCTATTAATTTTTATTAAGGTGTTACAGCCATTTCTCTCCTCCTTATTTTAAGCGAGGATAAGTTGAGAAAAGTCATGATTTGATTATAATTATTTTGTGTAAACATTAACTTCATGGCAATTCTTCATGTAACCTCCTGTTAATGGCATGAAAAATTTCGTTAATTTAGTTGAGAGTTTATTTAATCATTTTTCCTCTTATTTCCAGCTCTGTGAAATAGTTTCTGGTCAAGCCATTATGAGAAAGTTAAATGAAGCCCAAACTTCAAAAATGATTAAAAAAGCTGCAACTCCAGCCTTTGAAAGAAGAAACAAGATAGCATCTGCTGTAAGTTTTAAAAAATAGTCTTAATGCCATTCTCTTGCATGTTAACAGTAAGCATAATACATTACCTCCATAAGCATATACAGTAGACTCTCCTTATTACAAACAACGTTTATATGAAGTTTTCGTTCTTACGAACCAAATCGTTGGTCCTGATGAAAGGGGTATCTAAATGTATGGTAAAGAAACAATATTACGGAATTATGAACCTTAGTTCCTTTCCCCACAAGATGAAAAAATACTTATTACGAAGTCTGTCACATAAATGACGGTATTTATTTGGCTGTGCACGACGCTGCATCATAAATAGGGAAGCTTTGCCACACGTACTGTGCCCAAGAGCTTGAGAACTAAAATATATACAATGGATACTTCACATAAGCCATTTAACTGGGGTGAGGGTACAGAACTCCCACTGGGTTACTGCACTTCGAAAGGAGTCTGAGAGAGCATGGGAGGTAGACGGGTGAAAGGGAAGAAACAAAAGATAAGGACCCGTACCAAGAGTTGCAGCTCTTAAGGGCTCCTTCGTCCTTTCGTATGCTGATCATGTCCTTCTCGTACCAAGAGTCGATGAGGGTTGACTTTGTCTTAAGAATCCTACTTGGTTCGGTGAAGGGAGCCTTCTCTTTTCGAAGTAAATGATGTTGAAGCAAATACCTCTTCGAAGGTGAGAACAGCGGAAAATATGTGAATTCTTTTTATTATCCTGAAGGTTATACCACCTCTTTGTTTGAGGCAGTTTGATGGAGGATACAAGTTGATGCATGTAACAAGATAGACACCATTGTCAATCTGCCACAAACTATTTGGAAGCCTGACCTGCAGGGACATCGCATGCAGACCTGCAACATTATAATAAACTGACGTTGGTGTCAAGATAGATGCCCAAATTGTGTTTGAAAATGAGTTCCTCCATTACATTGTAGAAGATCCATGCAATGTCATTCCTCGGTGATAATTAATCCACTTGGTGTGAATACACAGTTGGATTTTATAATGAGCTCAAATAATAATTCCACATGCCTTAAGGAATTGGGTGGGATCACTCACTAACTTGCGAGAAATCAAATTTCCCATAAAATCGATGTACTTAAATTCGGAATTCTACTGCATTAATTTTTCCACATAGTAATTGTACAGGCAGCCGAGCTGTTTTTCCATGGAATTAATCTCCCAACTGAATTAATTTCCCCGGCTTGCGACGATTACTACGAAAAATAGCATGATGCATAATTTTCGAACAACAAATTAGACTTTGATTTCACATTTTTGCATAATCAGATTGTTCTTTACATGTTTAATATCATTTCACAGCATGGCTGTAACAAAATAAAGATTAAACAGGTCAAAAAAGAGCAAAGGGATATTTTTTGTGATGTTTATATAAAAACTACGTTAATACGAACAACATTATTACGAACGTTGATTTGCGATTTTTTGGTTCCATGAACTTCATAATAATGAGAGTCTACTGTATCATCTAAAAAATGAATGCTATAAGTGGCTACAAACCAGTATTAAAACAGTGAGATTCTCAATTAAGCAGTGACATTGTATAAAATATATTTCATATAATTATTCTTCTTTTTATCTTATACAACTATATTCACTGCATAAACATTTTTTACCATGAGTTATGCATCATTATTAAATCCCAATTATTTCATACAAAAAAATCTATTTTTTTATTATTTATGTTGTTATAAATATTACTTCTATTTCAGGTGGAGCAAGTGGGCTACCATAATGATAAGACCATGAATGAATTTGGGATTTCTGTTGGTCACCAATTTGAAATAGTGGATGCAAGAATCTTACCTGCTCCCAACATAGCATATTGCAATAATGTAAGTAATTCTTTTTTTTGTTATAACTCATACCATTCAAGGGTGGTCAAAAAATTTGCAGGTATAACAATAAAAAACATGTTTTAATTTCAAAATTATTTTTATTGTTCCACATAATCTCCCTAAACTCTTTGGAGTGACATTATTGCTCACTGCAACAGTAGTAAGTTTTCTCAAAAGTTTATGAAAATTTTCTAATCACTCATAATTACCTTTTTCAGTGACTATAAAAGTAAATAATAATGGAATTAATCACATTTGAGCACAATTTTCTTTACCCATTCCTTTTGATACAAATGCTTTCAATGCTGCTATCAAATTTTAGGTGTTCACAAGTGTCTGATTTGTGTTTATTGTAGTAAGTAAAGTAAGTAAGATTTGTGTTTTTTCTGCTATGGCCATCTTAATGTGACAAAGATTTTTTTTACGGCAAAAGTCCTGTCGGGTTCTCCAGACAGAGATTTTCATATGCAAACGAACAATGTATACTCATCAGAGTGGTTACGGCAAAGGTGAGCAAACCAGGTTTAGAACGTTACCCTTCTGCACCCCAACTCAGTAGGAAACCTAACCTTTTCCTGGTCAGTGGGGTCCCCCTTCTCGACCCTTAGACTCCTTTGCATTACTCTTGCATCAGGAGGTCCACGGTCAGGTATTATCAGTATTTAAGGTATACTCATGTAAGGTTTTATCAGTATTAAAAAAAAAAATTATTGTAATTGTTAAATATATAGTATCGGAAATGAACTTATCATGCTTTAATGATTATTTCCCAATTTTAAGCAAAATTCTAGCATTTATAATAAGTTTTCTAGGAGAACTTGATAACAATTTCAGGTGGAATAAATTTAAAACTGTAAATACTAATATTTAAAACACTTTGCATATTTACAAAAGATTTTTCTCAAGTCTCTTGGCACAGGAAGAGCCTAAAATTTATTTGACTGATCACATTATCATATGGTATTCCAAAATCGTTAATACACATGGCAGAATTTCATTTTAAAAGTACTTTTGCTCAGCAAAACATGAGAAATTCATTTCCATTGCTACAGATTTTTAAAGACTACAAGATTTATGTTTTTAGCAGAAGTACTGGCATAACATATAGTTGACCATGGACTCAAGCATGGTTGTGCGGCTTCCACAAATGTGCCAGAGGGTCACGTTTCCCCAAACCACCTAAAATGGTTAGACCTCCTACCAAGATGGATCCCTAAAGGGTAAACCTTTATGCCTGGAAACTAAATTGCTTCGAAAGAGTTCAGCACACAGGTGTAGAGAATCTTTCAGAAAGCTCAGCACACAAGAGTAAATCCAAGAATTAAGCCAATGTGAAAGGTGAAATGTTCTGAAGTGAAAGTGGCCAAACATTTTTAGAAGAGTCATGAGGCTGCTCTGCTTCTTCACTATCTGTTATTTCTGGATCATGTTCCATTTCACTTCACTTTCTGACACAAAGTGATTCACTTTCATCTTACAAACCATCTGAATAGTCTGAATAAAATTTGTGAATATTCAGTAGAAGTCCGCTATAGCGAGTATGGCTTATAATGAGAGTATCACTATAGCGAGTGATCATTTTGCGTTGGTTGGTCCACGTGTTAAAACAGGGAGTTCCACCGGTTATTACAAGTGGTCACACCTGGACTATCCTTATAGCAAGTAGATTTTGCCATAGTTGGTTTTCGGGTTGCATAAATCGCAGGATTAAAAACCCCTCATTACATTGTCATGCCTCGAAAATCTATTGTAATGAAGACTTTACAAGAGACTTTGTGTTGATTTTACGAGAGAAGACTTTGTGGTTTAATGTCACAGACTTTCCTGGGGAATGACTGAACAACTTATCTTGGAATCTGTGCTCCAGTCTGGCATTTCCTGGTTCTACAATATTACTTCCTTATAGCCGATCGGAATAAAAGAACATATGGAGCTACGAGCTAGACTTGTAGACAAAGCAGGAAAAGCCCATTTGTCTGTGTTACCCTTAGCAGGACGGCCAATCTCTCGACTCTCCTCTTATTTATGGAATCGTAATTGTTAACCGCAGGCCATACCGTATCTATGATTGTTCACAAAACGTAACCAAAGATAATGCCGATGCGTGATGTGCATTAGTTACGAGTGCATGACTTTGGGTGACGATATTTTAAAAATTTTTAATGAAACGATGCATTTGATGCATTTGCGGATGGATTGATACAACTACTTCATGGCTCATTTTCGCCTACTTTTGGCACCGTTATAAATGCCCAAAGAGTCAAATTTAAATGACCGTCGGCTATAACGAGCGTGCGTTATAACGAGAGATTTTTCATCTTCAGCTCTCGTTATAGCGTACTTCTACTGTATTTCGTCTTTTAGATTCATGTCACAAATGTGTGATAGGTATTTTTATAGTCTAATTCACAATTCTTTTTGCACTAACATTACTCTTAATAAATAAAGTAATTTTTCCAGTTACCAAATTACGTAGTTGGCTTTTAAAAACAGAACCTATATTGTGGTTAATTTATGTATTTTCCACATTTAACAGGCAGATTTTAAAAAATTAAATTTTTTAAGGCGAAATGAATGAAATTTTTTCTCTGGAAAAACTTTATTTGTTTGAAAAATTGGTAGCCAGTTGAAGCATTCGTGTGCAAATTTCTCTTTTGTAATCCAGATTTTTTTCAAGTCAGGAACTCAAGAAATAGAATAAAACTCTATTTATTCTTATATAAACTATATTTGTAAAACTCAAATGACCTCTTTCTCATCTAACAAAAACCAAATGGAAAGTCCATGAATACAAATGAATAATAAGTCAATAGTACAAGTGCCAAAGTGTAAATTTCTTGGTGTCCACATAAACATGCAACTCAGTTGAGAATGTGGATCACAGTTCTATGGCACAGCAGTAGTACCTGCTACCTTCTCAGGCAACTGAAGCATTCTTTTATTATAGCAAATTTTATTCACATATTTTATATAGTGTCGTTCCCTGGGGGTCTTCTCACATCTCCACTGAAATATTTAAGATTTAACAAAGAGCTGTTCGGATTATTTCTGGTAATTAATGTAATTCACCTCCAGACCAATTTTTATTGATTTGTAGCTGCTTCATGTACCATGTATTTACATTTTATCGACACTACTGTATACAAAAACCCACTTGTACAGCTTCCCTGTTAATTCCATTATTCATGGTCTCTGTACCAGAACTATAAATCTTCTACATTACAGATCCATGTGCACAAAAACAAACTAGAACCCCATGAAACAGGCCTGAAATTATTCAAAAAATTACCAGCATACATTAGGAGGACCATTTTTATTAAAAGCTTAAAATCAAAATTGAAAAAATTCTGATGTTCTCAGCATTTTCGGGTGCTGTGTCTGCATTTGTTGTTGGCGGAGGGTGACAATGGTTTCACCAGTCATCCTGCTAGCATCTTCGGGTCGAAGTATCGAGATGCTGTTTGGTCGGGATTATATAGTGCTGGTACCGCACTGTGATTGGTCGGAATGGATTAGCCTTTTCTGAGCCATGTTCAGCAGATAGCCATCATCTCTGTTGAAATTTGTGGGCAGTTTCCATATCACAATGGCCTCCATGATGAGCCTGGAATAATAGCGTCTCTCTGATATTATTTTGGCCTCCTCGAATTCGATGCCATGTCCAGGTTCGCTCCAGGCATGCTCCGAAAACTACTTCAACCTGAAGATACTAGCAGGATGGCTGGCGAAACCGTTGTCACCCTATGCCAACAAATGCAGACGCAGCACTCGAAAATGCCGAGAGCATCTGATCAATGCCACGGAAATCTATGCGCTAATTGAAAAAATTCTAACTTAACAAAATGTGTCATTCTGTAAATGAATATTTAGATGAAAAATTGTAATTGTATTTTTTTTCCTCTTTCTTTGCTACTTCTTGTGTGTCTATCTTTATCTGTGATTGTGTTTTGCACTGTAAATGATGTACCTTATATCATGTATGTTAATACTACGATCTTTGGGCTAATAAAGCTTTTTATTATTATTAAAGATGCTACTTGGGTGTGAATGTTATTTATTTAAATATTTTTTATTATAGGAACTGGTCTCTCCCAGGCAAGGAGTATGGAATGCTGGAACTTTTTTCCAAGGACAAGAGCTGACACGTTGGGCAGTCCTCAATTTAGACTCATACGTTCGTGAAGGAGATATTGAGTATGAATATTTTTTTGTTATTCTCTTATTATGTCTTCCAGCAGCTGTTCATATTAAGTCCTGCCAAATAATGCCTCCCATTAGAACAGTTTAATGGCTTAATAAACCATCAGGGATGTTTTTTTTCGGACTCCATGAAAACCATTGTACCCTGCCCTATGCATCTTCTTTCTTAATAACATATTTCCCTATTGCCAGTGTCATTTGGACCTAGATATATTTATAGAAAAATACTCTCAAAAGATTAAATTTCCATGTTTTAGGAGCAATTGTAGACGAGAAGACTTGTTTTAGCTTATAAATAAAATTCCAGTGCTTGCAAATCATCCCGTCTGTCAATTCTTATTTGTCTACACATGCATTTTTTCTTTGTCCCTGGAAAGTTTGAAGTAAGAATTCCCCCTTTTATGAGATTACATTCACCAATTTGTGTTATTTGAGATCAATAAATGTTCTCCAAATTGGTGAGGAATGAGAAAATTTGCAAGACGTGTATTTCAAGTAAATGGACCACTTAGTAAGAACAGTCAACAACGAATAGATAATGATGTTCATTCTTTGTATTTTTCACCCAATATATTTTTTTAAGAATATCAATATTTCATCTTAGCCTTGCCTACAAATATTTTCTAGGTGTTGAATATTACTACAGTTGTTTGTAAGAATTTGATGTGGAAATTGAAGAAATACAATCAAGAATGTCCTAGTTTTTTTAACCTTTTCATTTTGAATGAAATTGTGAACCGGTGTTTTTGAGTCACAAGTAATCATGTTGTAATCTTTCATTATCTCTTAAAACAGTGAGTTCATAAAGCAGATGTCTCAAGCTACCAGGAAGGTTGGAATGAAATTCTCACCACCTTTCAAAAAATCCGTTGATACCAGAAAAGATAGGAGAGCAGACGGGTGGCTTGATTTTGCCCGTGGAGAAAAATTCCAGATTGTAGTAGTTGTGGTGTCAGAATTTGGAGGACAATATGGTATGTTAAACCCAATATGTTTCTCAACTAAACAATTTTGTACTATTTCCTAATTAACAGTAAGTTTGTTTACTAGGAAAATGACTGAACTCATGATGAGAATTAGAAAAATGGTAACTTCACAACATTTAAACATTTAAAGAAAATATTTAACGTCCAATTTGTCTAAAGTTATTGGTTTATAATTTTCTTCAGCCCATACTAAATATATATCCCACATTACCACTCATATTTCACATATTATATTCAATAATTTAACACTATCTTGTGCTTATTTTCTGCTTTTTAAAAATCTTATCTTTTTAAAATATCTGCATTATAATTTTCTTGCCAGTTGACTATACTGCGTTAATTCCATTTTCTTGTCCTTCAAAAACTATACTCCTATTTCAGGGCTTCATATGGTAAACTGTTCTTTAATAAAGAAGCATGTTTCAAAAGTTGTTGTCAAACATACTAATGTGACCTGTATTAAGAATTATTATATAAACCAGTATAGTCTAAACTTGGTTATGATTTCATGATCATCTGAAATTGATCTAATTAATACAGTATATCACCTGCTGAATTGGAATGATTTCATAAATTTTTAATGTAATCCGTATTAGTCATGATCTTTCCTTAATTGTAACTTTTTAAAATAAGCTGTTCTTGTGTATACGTAAGATGGTTATCTGAAAAAGTCTAGGTAAAACAAAATTAGTTTTATTTCAAATTTGTTTCATTTTTCAATATCTCTCATGGCCATTCCTGGCATTAAATCAAAATGTGGTACTAATCTACCAGCCTCTGTCTAGTGAAAGAGGTATTCTTACAATTCTGGCTAGTGAATGAAAGAGGTATTCTTACAATTTTTTTTGATCTGGTGTGAGCAGTCACAGTATCCATTTTGTTCAACATTTTTAATTTGCAATATTTGTGCAATACAGTGGAACCTGGTTAGTACGTTCCTCCTTAGTGCATTTTCCTCATTAGGACGTAGATGTTTCTTGCTCCTGGTAACATCAGGACATATTACAGGTAAAATTGTTTGGTTAGTATGTTTTAAATACTAGCGCTTTCCTGGTTAGTACGTACAAAATTTGCCGTGACACAACATGCAAATCCCTTTTCGTCATCTAAAAAGTTGAGTAAACAACCGAAACTCACAAGTTTTTGTTATTAAAATCATCCCTTAGCTTTCCATTTTTCATTCCCTTGCATTTATCACATTGAAGATATGCAGAGCAAGGAGCTGAGTCTGGCACAGTTCCAACTCTGGCTAAAACAGTGGAGGCTATGAAGTACGTACGCCGTTACTTGATTAGTTTTGTGGGAGCAGAAGAAGCTTTGAATCTCCATGTGAAATCAGAGGCAAAAATATTAGGCATCTGAACCAGAAATAAAAAGCAGAGTACTTTGGACAAGTTTTTTATGTGACTTTTAACTAATGGTATAAATCTTTTTGCCACAAAGCATGTGAAATGCAAAATTGACTGTTATCAATCGATCTAATAGTGCCAAACAAAGCTAATTCTGTGATTTTATGTATATTAAATAAAATTTTGCATAAATCTTTTAAATCGTTTCAAATTAATCGACTTTATATTTAGGTCTTTATTTATAGAGGGGCTAAATAACTATCCTCAAAAAAATTTACATCAATGAATCAAAGTGAAGTGACATCGTTTTGATGAAATCACAGTCTATATAAACTAAAGTTTAGACTGTGATGAAATTGCATCTCTGGAAAGCAATGTAAGACACTTAGTTATTTTTATTGGTTTGGTGATCATTTTATTTTATTTATATATGAAAAGAAAAATGTGAGAAAATAATTGTAATTGTGATAACTTTTTATCGCCGATTGCAACTACAGCAAAATCCTGTTAAACAGGCCTTACATCACTGCGGTTTCGGATGTACCACGGGTAGAGTTTAAACTTTAATTAATTATCACCATATC
This sequence comes from Rhinocypha anisoptera, assembly GCA_011762765.2. Classification (NCBI taxonomy): domain Eukaryota; kingdom Metazoa; phylum Arthropoda; class Insecta; order Odonata; family Chlorocyphidae; genus Rhinocypha; species Rhinocypha anisoptera. The sequence continues at coordinate 1,538 of WURS02095607.1, read as the reverse complement.
CCCTAAAATGATTACATTGATTATTTTCTTTGTTAGTAGCAGGGGTAGTAGGTACCTTTGTAGCAAATTTTATCTCGACATACCTACCGATGAATCACAATAGTGCTACTTCAAGTGCACATATCAATGCATTTAAATGATAAAACCTTTTATATTGTATTCGTAAATATAAATTACGTAAATTCGTATTTAATCCGTAAATTGAATTAGTTAAAATTTAGTTTAAGTCAAGCACCGGGTTTTTATTGTTTCCTGTAATAACGCAGATGTAAGCCCTATTCCCTTTGACGTTGTAATCGGATTTTACTGTACCTGAGTTGCTATATTTACTTTCCTGGTTAGCGCGTTTTCCTGGTTACTATTTACATTTTTTGCTGTCCCTTGAAAAACATACTGACCAGGTTCTGGTGTATACTACACACTGTTGTAGTACCTGAGTATAAACAGTTTAATATGCATTTACCCACCTTTCATTAATTATCATATCACAAAACTCTTCACATGTTGTAGAGTATCATATGGCCACACAAACTTATTTTTTAGCAATTGAAAATGAAAGAAAATAGTCCCCATTTGCTAGAATAAACATAAAACAAATTTTTTTGTCGGACCTTGTAAATTATGCAACTAAATTCACCAAACTTATTTTGAATTCAAGAGAAACAGTCTGCTTTCCTAATTCAAAAACCTTTATAAAATACAGTCAAAGTCTGCTATAACGAGTATAGGATGTAACAAGGATCTCATTTTAACGAACAATTTTCTGGCCATTTATGGTCTCACAGGTAAAAGCATACAGTGTTTGGTCAGTTGTAACGAGTGGTCTTCCCTGGAGTATCATAATAATGAGTCCAAATTTTCCATCTTTGTCATTTATGTTGTATAACCTTGGATATTCTGTGCACATATTGTCCCTAATCACAGAGTTAGACAAGCAATATATATTTTTTTATTTAAAATACACCAAAAACAGAACAAGACCTTTTACATTGGGTTTTTAAAGTAAATATATAAAAAAATTAATAGAGCAAATAAATAATAAAAATAAAACTAAGCAACAATATAGAATAAATTTAATGTATTAGACACTGAAATGACGTTTTAGAGGAGTGCAGTGAAGGTGTTACGAGGGGAGAAGAGGTCAAGAGAAGGGCAATCAACAATAAGTGAGTTAAAGCAGGCAGGTATGTGGTAGAATAGGGATCTTTGAGAAATGAATAGGTGATATTTTGGGACATGTATAAGACTGGAATTGTGAGTTTTGCTGGACGGAATTCAGAAAGGTAAGAAGGATAAGAGTTGATCAGAGCAGAAGAGTCCGTTCATGAGGTGCTGGAAGAAATTCATGTCTAACTAAACGGTGCTGGGCGAGTTGTGGTAGTGCAAGGTGTGAAAGTATTTCTTTGCATGAACAGTGTCTGAGGGACAGAACATGATGACGTACAGCTGCCAGGAAGAAATTAAGGGGACGATTGAGGTGTTTGAGGGTGGTGGGGCAGGCGGTAGACCAGATTGGTGAGCAGTAATCCAGAATGGGT
>WURS02095392.1:0-23782 GCA_011762765.2 Rhinocypha anisoptera | reverse complement strand
CCGAACACTGTTTACTTCTCTCTTTGCTTCACTTTTCTATGTAAATTCGAAGAGTAAAACTTGAAGCAACACTGTATATAACTATTGTTTGAGGGTTTACTGTATATTTTGCTTTTTTATTATGAATTGACTCTGAATAATTCATAAAATATTCTCTTTAAAATATTCTACATGAATTAGATTGGTGCACCAATAACTTCAGAGAGTATTTTTATATTTATAAATGAAAAAGATAAAAATAGAAAGCAAAGTTTCCAGGAATGAGAGATGAGTGCACGGGCAAACTTTTTTCACTGTGTTTCGCTGCGCATGCCCTGCAAACGTGCGCGCACACTAGTGCGGAGTGGACACCCAACACTTGTAAAAATCACAAACATATGCCGTACAAATATGCATACTAATTTAGTTTATGATTTAGTTTTTTAATTATTCTTTTGATAAAATTTACTTATTTTAATGCTTTTGAGAAAACAATTATTTAAAACCCAAAACCAGTCATGGGAGAATGATAAACTTAAGAAATATGTTTTTGTTTGTGTTTGTCGCAAGTGTTGGTCTCTCCAGTGGCGACCATCGTGGTTTTACAAGTTCGGTGATCTGTTGCAGTGGTGTGCGGGGTCATAAATCACCATTCAAGCTAGCTTAGTCTGAGTCCGAGTATCGGGTGTCATCATGTCAACATGGCCGCGCCATCTCCACCGGTCACAGTTCACCAAGATTCCCTGGTAACCGCATTACGTTACCAAAGTCCCTTCTTGTATGCTGGTTGGTTGCATTTTGTTTGCATTTTGGTTTCCATCTATATATAACAAAATATATAATTACAACAAAATAATTTTTATTATTGTGATTTCAGGAATTGGTTCTCTAATTAAAGTTTGGAAAGATGATGTATCAAGATTTAAACTGGTTACGAAGCATTCACTGAGCAAAGCATACAATGTGTATGCAATTGAGTTTGTAAACAAACAAGAAGAGCTTGAGAAGAATAGCTCAAAAGTCTGTCATCGTTTGGTGCTAACGCACCAATACGGCTTTACTTATTGCTCATTTCATCATGATCTACAAAGTGACCAGTGCAATGTGGAAGAGCACTTTAGTAAACATATCTCTTACATGGTCATGTGTGCCACCTCATTCAATGGAAAAACTTATATTTTAACCTATAAGAACCAAGTGCAATGCTACGATTTGTCAACTTGTCATTGCGAGCAATATGCTCTAGAACCACGATGCAATCTCTATTCTGGGCATTTTTTTCATATCACAAAAAGAAGCGTGTTGATCGCTTCTGGGACCGCTTTCAACAAGCTATGTATCTCCAAGTTGCAGTTTTATGATAAAGGCGCTGCTAAAATTGTAGATAAACAAGAACTGACCGGTCATACTGGGGTGATTTTTTCAATTGACTATCACGCTGGGGAGGACATTTTGATTTCGGCATCTGATGACAGAACGATTCGCACGTGGAAGAGAGTAGAGAATACATTCGAAGCGTTGCACACCTACTATGGCCACAAGGCTCGCATCTGGAAAGTTGTCTCAATGACTCATGATTCGTTGCCTTTGGTCGCCTCGGTGGGTCAAGATTCACAGCTGATTCTATGGAATCTCCGCGCGCCTTTCACCAAACGATGGTCCACTACTCTCAACAATAACAATTCACTGTGGGGCCTGGAAGTGACTCCAAGTCGAGTGATCTGTGGCGGCAGCGATGGCGCTGTCTATGCCATTTCCATTCCTTACATGTTTGACGAAGATTCTTTCCAAAAGACAAGACTTTGTCTTAGCAACATGAAAATTCCCAAACTGTTGATGTTTCTTAAAATGAATCGCGATTCGATGATCGAAACGTGTTTGTCATGTGTTACCTTTGAAAGAGAACTATACTATATTGATCCAATTGGCGATCCAACTGATGCTTGTCAAAAATTTGATTGGTTTGGCGAAAACACGGTTGGAGATGATTTTGTGGCTTACACAACTGATCATTCTCAAAGGTATATGACTTTTGGATGTGCTGATGGAAAAGTGGCTCTTCTCTGCCGTTTGAAAACTGGCCAAATGAATATCTGCTATCTCAAAGTTTTTGAAAGTAGCCCCATCTCGGAAATTATTTTCATTGACGAGAATCAATTCTTAGTCTGTACAGAACATGGCAAAGTAAGAATTGTTGTGGTTGTTTTTAACGGTGAGCAGATGGAGTTTCGTGAAGATACGCCTGAGATTACTTTGCCTCTCAAACGACGACCTCAAGCCAAAGCGGCTATGATCTATAACGAAGATCTTCTTTTCATCGGTTGCTATTCGGGCCATTTGTTTATTTACACGATTTCACAATTTGATGATGAAACCAATCCCACGCCAATGTGTGCTTGGAACATTCACGATAATGGAGTGACCTCCATTCAGCGACATTCTCAACTTTCATTGGTCTATTCGAGTGGCAGAAATGGAACTATTGAGGAGTTTCTTGTTCAAGAAGTTGATTTATTTAAGATGACAGTACATCGATTGCGTACTTTTGTACACTTATCTAACTTGAAGAACATTTCCGGGTTTTATCTCGATCCATGCGGAATTCGCTTTATCTATGGTTTCACTGGAAGATACTTTGAGCTTTGGGATTTGAAGAAAAAAACTAGCTTGTTTAAAGAGGAATGCGGTGGATTGCACCGTCCCTTTGACTTTGCCATCATTCCCGAATCAAACGGTGACTACCAACTCAACTTTGGTTACATCAAAAAGTCAGACGTGATTTGCATTCGACAAAGGATTCCCGGAGACGATGCTTTTCAAAAGATGGACCCTTCACTGATGCCACTCAAGGTGAACACTGCCGTTTGCCTGTTGGACCAACCTGACCATGCATACTTTATACTCGCCGGAGAGGTGAACTACCTTCAACTCTGGCACTTTCATAAAGATGAAAAACGCTTTGATCTAGAAATGACTCTGTATGGTCATCTCTCCAGTGTGTCAGCGGTTAAGGTTGCTATGGTGGAGGAGGACAAACTGTGGATGTACGGCATCTCGGTGGGTAGCAGGTCACAACTCATTGTTTGGAGATTCTCCTTTCTTGGCGACACCATGATTTGCGAAGAACGAGCTAATCGCAACTCGAAGCAGGATGAACAAGAAATTGGCAACGACGTTCGCTACCTCGATCTCGACTGTTACTGGACCCGCAACGATCCTATCGAGTTTTTCATCATTGTCGCCTCTTCTGATAGGTCGTTTCGAGTGTTTAAGATGGTTGATTGTCTTGGCTACAGTGCACCTTCCCAGTTGAACGAGGTCAAGAAGGTCTCTGTTGGTGACTCGTGTGTGTTGCGTGTGCGCTACTGTTGCTCGACCATTGCCGCAGTGGCTACTAATGATGGCTTTCTTCGCATCTGGTTCTTTACTTATGACAAACTACCAAACATTACGCCGGAAGCTGATCGTAGTGTGGAGTTAATCGATTTGACTTCCGATTCGGAGGATGATAGTGATGATGATGATGAATTTTCAAATGATTTGTCTTCGGCTAAAGATAAAGAACGAATGATGGTCAAACGAAAACTGAAAGAAGAGAAGAGACTCGAGAAAACATATGGCAACTTACAGCGATGGGATGGAGTTGTCACAAGAGCATTGTCGACCTTGTCTAATTGTACCGAAATGAACACATTCCAATTGCACCAGTCTGGCATCAACGCACTTGACTTTCTGCTTTCTCGTAAGTTTACATTTTAAATTAAAAGCTATTTTTTCTACTGGCGTTGATGATAACATGTGCTTTGGTTCTTAGCGAAAACGTTACTGGTTGCAACTGGTGGTGATGACAGCATCCTTAATTTGACTTTGATCGAGTTTGATGGTGAGAAGAGCACTGTAAACATGAAATGGAACATCTCAAAGGAAGGTGCTCATACATGTCAGATCACTGGTATGTATTTTGGATTGTAATTAATCACCATTAGTGATTCTATAACTATTCTAATCTAACTTGAACAGAAGTAATGAATTGTTGTATCTAAGCAAGTGACATCTTCTAATTCGTTTAATTGCTTATTGAAACGATAAAATTTATTTTTTGTTGTTTTTAAGCAAATGTGCAATGTTTTTAAGCATATTTAGCAACAAAATTGGCAAAATAGTAGCTTTTTATTTAGGCTAACAACCTCTGCATTGTTTTTTTTGTTGGTTCAAAAAACAAGTTTGACCAATTGTTTAGAGTAATAATAATAATAAAATTAACTTTTGCAGGTTTAAAATTTTACAATGGCCAACAGTTACATAGTGTCGGCATTGACCAAGTTATGGTTCAGTGGAAGATTGTGCCAAATAAAGTGGCCAAATGGGAGCTTCGCCAGTTGGCATCGCACTCTCTCTCCGTTGCTGACGTGTCCTCCATGTTTTTCGCCTCTAAATGGTAAGCCCACAGGTAGACACAAGATGGAGACCATCATTGAGATAATTATTTTGATTTATATATATAACTTTTTAAAGTTCTAATTTTTTGCATAGAAAACTGTTTTTTATTATCCGGAATTTATACGGAATTTAGAATGCTCAAAACTGTCACATTTCAAAACCTTTTTCTTACAAAATTGTTTAAAAATTAACTTTCAAAATATTGTTGTCTCGGTTGATTTGCTACTCTGGGAGAGTCTTGAAATAAGACAGTTTTGCACTTTCTAAATACTATTAAATCAAAAATGACTTGAAAAGCTTAAGATTTAGTCTAAACTTTAGATGTAAAAATTAGAATTTAAAGTTCTATAAGCAGTATTTTATCTTAACGTTTGTATCCATTTGTGGTGTTGATTTGTGTGTAAGCAAGTCAACTTGATTGGTTTTGACTGATCGAAGCCTAACCTATTAGCAACGCACAACTTATCCCCTCTTTGTTTTATTGTTGTCTAGCGAAAATAGTTTTTATGTGATTATTGCTGGCGAAGGCATCGAGGTGGTCAAGTGTTACTCGCATTTGCCTCACAATCCCATTTGAAGATTGTAATTTGGTTTCTGTCTAAGCTATCAGATTTTGTTTGATTTAAACAAAACTCATTTTTGTTTGTTTGAGTTTATATTTATGTTATAAATAAATTTTAATAAAACTTAACAATAAATGACTAAAATATATACTTTTATATAAATCGTCTTTGGCATTTTCGATATGATCGATACAGTTCATGCGTATGCAATCTGTTTTTGGATTGAAAAAAACGACGCCTTTTTTAGTTTATATTTGGCATGAGTTATTCCACGCTACTAACAAGCTAATTTTAATTTTCTGTAATCTTATTATATTTTTGTTTTTTGTATTTTTTTATTAAAATACATTCTAAATAAGTCTTTGTTTAAATTTTAGGAAATCGGAAAATGGCAAACGGGCAGAAATTCTACCAAAAACGTTGAATGATATACGGATTACACATTCGATTTCAATACCCGAATCTGTTAGATTCACATCCTCTGATTCTATCGCTGTGTCGACATGTCTAGCGAGAAAGGAATCAAGCGATTTGGGTGTGATTGAAGAGAATCAATCTGAAGATTTGAGAATTCAACAAACAAAACCAGAAATTGAAATAATTGATTTAAGCTCAGATGAAGCTGAAATTATTTCAAGTGATACAAGTTCTAACACTATTCAGATTGACGAGGATGAACCCGATGATGTGATATTGATGGAATCGAATATTAGTGGAGATCAGGGCAATAGGTCGAGTGATTTATTATGGGAAAGCATTCAACAAGGTAATGCGACCACATTTGAAGTACAATCATCAGAGAATCACGAGACAGTTGAAATTAGACCACAGGATGACTTGTCTCAAACTAATATGACTTACGATCAAAAAATGACTATCGATCAAATGGGTGATGAATTTGGTGATTACTTTGATTCGTATTTTCAAGATCAAGTTGGAATCAACTCTATTATCGCATCTCTAGAACCGGGGTTAGAAAGCGATACTGAGAATAGTCAAGTCAATGATCAATGTTCTAATTTCAACGAGAATTTTGCAACATCACCTGAAAGTGTGAGAAAGGAAACTTTGGTTGCACCTTTGACCTATGTAGTTGCTCCAAAGAGGACGTTTGATCAAACGGAAGATGAGTTTCAGCAAGACTCTTTTAACACGACAATGTCGGCTTTAGGCTCCAAAGCATCCAACCAGTACGATTCACTGGAGAGCGATTTTGTGAGTTGTCAAGTTGATCTCAACACTACCATCTGTTCAAGTCTTTCGTTGGTGAGTCAACAAAGTGAGGGAAAATTGACAGCAATCGAAACACTTTCAATGCCTAATTTGGTTGCAGTTGTTCAACCCATTGAAAGCTTGAAGCTACCAACTAAGCAATGTATCAATACGAATAGATTAGAAGTAAACTCAAAAACACCGCTCAAGGGGGCTTTGAAAAAACTCAATTCTCATCCGACTAAACATTTAAAGCGCTTAGATAGCGATAAAAAGCATAAGAAGAAGAAGAGAAAGAAGAAAAACAAGACCGAATTAACCTCCAAGTTAGTGGGACCAACACGAATTCGACTTTCAAGCAAATTTCTTAAAAAAACTTCTTTGTCTGGTTCCATTCACTTAAGCTCGAAAACATCACACGATGGAGAAGTTTTGCCGAGAATTTTGGAAAAGAATGATGCCAAAGCGAACGATAATTCAGAGTTGAGATTCTCAAGTCATGCGAATAGACTAATTCAAAGCAATACAACCACAGACGACAGTCATTCTCACTTTTCATCTAATTTTGAGGCTGATCCAATTCTAATGAGAGCTATTGATAAAAAATTGAAATTGAAAAACTTTCGAAAGAACGACTTGAGTCAGTCACCAATTTACCCAGAAGAGCAGAGATCTTCAGTATCGTCAGCAAGTGTTTTACACTTCTCAAATCAGACACTGGGCACTGACATATCGACGGCGGATTCCACAGTTTGTTTGAATTTTCAACCTACTGCTTCAGAGAGAAAGTCACTAACAGAGCAATCAGTTGTTGATACTTCTATTCCAGCTAATCACTCCAATGTATGGCGACCTTGGTAGCCTTTTCCAAGTCATTTAGCAACTAGCTAGTAGTATAGTATTGTAGAATTGCCTTACTTTAACAGTGTGTTGCACAAAAACATTTATTATTTTTTATTTCTACTCTACACATATTTCATTGAAACATGTCTTTTTTGGGACAACCATATCTCATAAGTCATAACTAGAAGCGAGCTTCACCAAATACTCAACGTGCCAAATCTTGTAGTGATCATTACCGTGATTATTTTGTTGATTACATTTGATTTACAATTTTATTTTGACTTATGTTTTTTATGTTTTATAAAAATAATATTTTGCACTTTAAGCATAATCTCATTTGTAAAATAAAAATATTTTCCACTTGTTTGATAAAGACTTTGTACTAGTGTCTTCATAAGGCCGTAGATGGCGCTCTTTCTTTTGTGGTTTAAAAATCAATGTGGAAACTCGCAGCTAATCAGTCACGGTAATAGCGAGGAAATTTGATCCTGGCACAAAAAACTTTGACATTTGAGTTGTGCATATTACAATAGCACAATGATTCTGCAGTTATTGATTGGAGTGATGTTGGAAGAATGACACTGGTGGAGACCTTCTGTAACTGACTCGACTAATCTCTCTCCGGTGAATTGATAGGCCCCTCGATAACACATTGATCGCACACACACTACTTGTCCATGTTTTTTCAACTTGTCTAATGCATGAAACTTGTTAATTTGAGTCTCGCCTAGAGTGGCAACCGTAGATGGCACACCAAAGGTGTCGGTGGCGACAGTGCGTGGAGATCGATCGCGGCCGGCATAACACCGATGCTAATGCACTCATGCTCCATTTGGCCATTCAAAAACTGGATTGTTGTTCAGTTGTTGTTGGCACTGTTTTTTTTTAACAATCCGCCAGTTCGCGCAAGTTACGCGGACCGAGTGCAATCATAAATCATGACTCTACTGCTGGTGCTGGGTAATTTGTAATTTAATAAACGATGCCTGCAACCGAATTGGCGAGACTCCGAATTGTCTGGTCAGTGTGCTTAAATGTGCTGCTACGCCCGGGAGGGATGATTCTGCTCGATGTTGGCCATCATCATCAATCTTGTGTTCAATCCCGTATAAGGTACGCGGAGGCGGTCATGACCGTAGGCCATGGTCTGGCCAATTGTCTGATCAGTGTGACCAGGCGCATAGAGCACCAGAGTGGGCTACAACCACGGCTAGGTGTGGCACACGTGTACTCGCGAGCTACTGAGCTCTTGGGCCCCGTCAGTGTCTCGAGCCAAGCAGCCATCCGTGTTGCGCAGTTGCCATTTATCATATCGCTTTAATCTCTATCATGCCGAGTGCACGCACCGAGAGACTCGATCCACACAAACACACCGACCCACCAGAGTCACCAACACTCTCGCCTTTTCTAACTCACTTAATAAATTATATATTTGAAGCTTTCGCCCACTCGTTCTCTCATTCTACTTCTTTCTTTCTCTCTCTCTCACTCACAACCGACACTTCCAATATTACTAATTATAGTATCTTTCTCAGCTTCATATGTCTGTCGACGCGCGAGCGCCCGCGCTTCTCCGGTGCCCAATTGGCACTGTTGGGCATCACTTGCATAATTTATAATTTGACTGACTTTGATGAAACAATAACATCAAGCTCGCCAACAACTCCAGTACAATAGTTTGGGAGAGAAGGAAAGCGAAAGCTGTCAGTGACATCCGTCCCAGCTGTCTCATCTGCGTTCGCCTACACTGTCGAGACAACTTAGACTCTGTTGTTGTCAAGTCAAGGTTCGACTTTGCCATTTCCCTTCTCGGTTACCTTTACCATTTATGACTTGAAGACAAATATATATATTCTAACCACATCGATAAAAGTTTAAATGTTTACATTTCAAATGTAAATTTCTCGATGATGTGACGTGGTACAATTTTTTCTTAGAATATTCAAAATGGTTATATTTACACTTGCGCTTGATTGATTTAAAGTGCTGTTTAGAGTGTGTCAAAAGTATCAAAGAAAGTAAAGAGTGTTGCCTTGAGTCAAATGTAAATGTAGATGTTTGTAGAGTTGTTTTGAAGCGATAAATCAAATCAAATACAATCATCATATACAATTTTCTTCTCTGACCAACTCAATATATACCATCTAATGCTAGTTCATGCATGAACAGTGTCGCTTAGAGTTGCCTTCAAGCAAATTGGTTCCACATTTGCACAGGATTCTTTGGGAACTAATCGAAGACATCTGTATCGGAACTTGTTTCTAAAGGAGTGTGGAGAAGAGTAGAATGAATGAAAGTGGATGTCATTCTGGAATCACCCGGTTCTACTGAATGGTACTAATCAGTGCGCCCACCAACACTAATGTTTCCGAATGAAGTGGTGCGCGCGCTTGGGGACATGTCCAGGGCCATGTTGGCCGGTTGCAGTGACCAACATGGCATCCCCCATTTTCACAATTCCTCCTGATCGACTGGTGAGCTCGCGACGTGTGCCACTCGGCCCATCATCGGCTAATAACAGAGCACGGTGCATCGACTCGAGAGAGCACTTGGCTGTTACGCGAGATATAACAATGTTGATGTTCGACCACTGCCAATAGTTAAGGGGATATATTTTATGGCACTTTTTTAAGATCATTTAGATGGCCCGTGCTTGTTGGCTCGTCACACGATGGCCTGGGATTGGATCCAAGTGGTCTGCAGTGGCGCGTTCCAGTTGGCTCGTTGCAGTAGAGCACCTCAGTACACTACCGAGCAAACCCACCCGAATTCGGTGGCAGTGTGAACTCGACCTGCCGCACCCCCATGGCAACTCGACCCTCAGACTACCGGCGCCTCACTCGTTCACTTGTCACTGCTCATCTCTGCTGGATGCCGGATTTGTAGCTTTTCACCCCCTTTACCGAATCTTATTTCTCGTCCCTTTTGATCCAATTTAAACTTAGTGCCACTCGAACCAAGTCATTTTGGTGGCACCAACCGTCACTGACAATTGGACTCTGATTGTAGAGAACCAACTTGCACGCTGGCTGTGCCTAAGCGAGAGCTCCCGATGTGGCGTCTGGTTTTGTCGTATTCAATTAGTTCCGAGTGTCTCTGATGATGAGCCTCCTCTACGCGGTCTCAATTATCATAGCTAGAGTGGGAAATAGGGAGAGAGAGAGAGAGAGGTTGTGGGCATTACACGGTCATTTACCGCCACCACCACAATGTCATCTTGTCTTCAGAGGCTTCCTTGGACCATATGTGGTAAAGTGGGACCTAGCAGACTCGAGACTAAAACCACATTGCTCCGGTGACTTCAAGTTGATCTTATGCGCTTCATGGTGCTTATAGTCACTCTCTTGTGCCTGTTCGGAGACAATTAGCTCAGACAAACAGACAAGCAAATGCCAAATGGCCATGCCGGCAAGTGAGCAAATATTTTACTAATCGATGATCAGGGCTGCGCGCGTTGTCGGCCTGTGTCGGGATTTCTTTGACTGTGTTGCAGCCATTCGTACTTGGACCAGTGAAGGTGAGCCTCTCGCTCACACTTTATCACTTCCTTGGCAACTGGTGGCGATGGCAGTGGTGCAGCATGATGCTTGTTCTTCCAAAGCAGCTTATATACAAAAAGTACAGCCATTTAATTCAATGCCCTGGAGTAGTGGGGAACTCCACTGGTTGTGCATCTATACTGAATGATCAATGCAGCCACACGTCGCTCGATGCAGCGATGTTGTCACTTGGGCCAACTCGTGTCGACTCGAGTCGGGTATGAACAGAGAGTCGACATCAGTGGTCGACGCAAGCTGTTCCCGCTCTGTCCGACCACCTCATTGTTTGCACTAGCTCGCACGCTATGTTTGTCTACCGGCAACTTTCCAGCTAATGGCACCACACCGACATGGCCACCATCTTCACACTCGGTCCCCTTTATCACTCGACTTGACTTTGGTCATGGCACACTTCGCTGACAGTGACATAGTGTCGCACAGTCACATTGTCCACCGAGAATGTGTGTGTGAGAGTGAAGGCCAAAGAAAAGAGGCTTTTTTTGACAATCAACAGCCGATTTAGCGTTATTTATAGCGGGAACTACCGGGCCTAGCCCCGAGCCCCATTATGTGCCCATTGAGCAAGGACAAAGAACGTGATCATTTCATGCAAATCACCCCAGACTCGAATCAACTTCACTCTCACCAAGAACCCGTGCTGGGTCCGTGCTGAGCGGAGACCTGCTGAGTGCTTTGTGCTTCGCCTCGGTGGGAGCGCGGCTATCATTGTGCCACCACTTTCTAGTTGCTATGGTAGAGGCAAAGTGAGAGAAAGAGAGAGAGAGAGAGAGAGAGAAAACTACCGCATGTTAGTCTGCCTCGCCACTCGCCGTGTCTCAGCACTCTCTAGCGATCAGTGCACTCAGTTGCACGTGGGACTTGAAAGAGTGTAGATCGAGTGAAGGTTTCGTTCACCCTTTCACCAGTAGCGCATCTCGTCCAGTACGGTGATTGATGGTGACTGCTTACACTCTTACGGTATACAATTTCCATACCGAGTGTTTGTGAAGAGTGAGTGAGGGCAATCTTTTGCTCGTGTTACCTGCATCACAGTGGGCTAACCATCCGGACCGAGTGGGGCCGAGCGTTTTATGCTTCACTTGTGATAGAATCGGCTCGAATTGTTCTCATTAATTACATCGGATGGTGAGTGTGGCACTCGACGACGACTCGTTTTGGTCGCATCCCGCATCTTTGCACTCCACGTCTCTCTTTACCGCATCTTTTCCTCTCACCCTCTCTCTTTCCCCGCACTGCGTCTGAATGGATGGCTTCACTCGGCAGTGGAATTAGCGTATTCTGACGACTAATTTGCGTTTTCACCCATTCGTCGCCTATCTAGTGCTTTCCCTCATTGTTTCTTATACCAGCTCAACTCGTCGTCATCATCTTTGTCTTGGTCGACGAAAGAGTCGATGCCCAGTGGTGTGCTCAGTGGCAAGCAGTGCACTAGTTGTGGCCATTGCTTTCATCGGTGGCATGTGTCTCTTAGCCATGGCTTCTCCATTTCACTGCAATAGTGTCTAAACACCAGCATGCACCCTCGCCCCACGGCAATCGGCCCTACCATGGCCGGCACATCTCCTTTGTTTTTACATCTTACTCTACTTTTACTTTTACTGGTCCATTCCGCTTCCACCTACGAATCTGGCCACACAGGTACGTTTACAAAGCTATCAGGTCTCAACGTTGACAACCAACTTAAGAATCTTATCTTTCTGTTCACAACAATATGTTCTCGTTTTGTTTTTTTCTGGTTAAAATATTTGCTGTTCTGTCTCGGGTTATATCATTTATATGGTTGTTAAATTTTTCTTATATATAAGTCAAACTAGAGAAATCAGAGAGCGTGTCTCAAGCCACTTTCCTGGTCGGCTATTAGCGAATGGTCCCAAGCTGGCAATTTCAGGTTAACGGTGTTAGAATAGAGGGAAAAAAGAATAGTGATGGCTTGATTACCAGCCAGTTGGGCTCATCACCAGCTACACTTCATTACATTCATAAAGCGCGCACTGGTATCGTCTAATAATTTAAAAATTTTAATTTAGTTGGCGCGCGGACTCGTTTCACTCATTACTGGGAGAGATTAGCTGGGGAAGATGGTGAGGAGGGCAGTGGCGTCACTCGGGCCTGGTTGCCTGGCAGCTAGTGGTCCCACCGAGCCACGAGAGCAGCTAGTGAGATGAAAGCTCGATACGCCGCGCACTGAACTCGCTTATCTCTCTAACTGACTGGTTTTTGTGGAGGCGATTTGGTATTGTTTCTAATTGTAACCCGACAAAGTCTCTCACCGCACTGTCCGCCACACAGTCTGGCAGTCGATGTCGATAACCAGGCACGCACTCGACTCTTTTGCTAAGCGACCGGCACCAGGCGCATTCTCGGACCACACTTGGACCAATTTGCATATTCGGGACATTAGCAACTAACAAAAGGACCGACCGAGCAGAGTCGGAACGAAGCCATATTCATATCTTCTCTAGTGGCATCAATGGTGCCGCGGTGGCCGCTGCAATGCGCATTCCGATACCGCGACACGCGGCCATTTCTAATCTCATCTGCCTATTGTCTCTTTTCCCGCGCTCGCACGATTGTTTATTTGGAATTTAAAATCAACCAAAGGCAGTGTGAGTGACTCGTGGCTCGGCAGGAGCTGGGCATCGATTCCAATTCGGCACCGATTCGCGACGCCCGACTGATTCGCGATGCCGGGCGTCAGCTATGGCGCAGCTTGCAGGCTCCCAAGATTAAGTTGGATTTGTTTGATTGATTCCTCGCTCCCAGCCACTGTTTGGATGTTATTGCTTCCTGTCTCTGTTTCACTGTCTTCCCACCCGATTGTCGCCTTTCTTTGTTGCGCTGCTCGTATTATTGCGTTTGAAGCGATCTGCGGCAATGGATTTATTTTAAAATTTAAAATTAAAAATGCACTCTGGTCTTGCGGATTGCGGAGACTTGGCAGTGGAACACACTGCGAGCTCACTGGCACTTACTCCTTGTGCAGTGTTTGTGGTGGTGTTGGAGGGCACTGCTTGGCGAGAATGATAATATTGGCTTGTTACAGATTAGAGCCCATTCTTTTTCCCTCGCCCTTTGTCTCTGCTTGTGTGCCTGTGTGTTTCTTATTTATATCCATCTTCTACTCTTCTTTAAGTTTAATTTCGAAGTATAACACCGCCAAAGCCTATTATCGCTTGGCTCTATGAATTGGTCCCCCTCTTCCGAGCGGTTGCTGCCGCTAATGCTATTAACGCGGCTCGGTGGAACAATTGGCGCAATCAGAATCGACAGCAGCGCGTGGGTCTTGTCTGTGGCTCGGGACAGAATGACACCAGACCATGTGGCTAACACCTTGCATCACTTGTCCGATGTATACTGTAGTTAAATTAATAAGGATGGCATCTGGTTAGTGCGCCGATGGCATCGCTCAGTGCCATTGTCCTAATCTGCTTTGTGCCTTATCAATCGGGCCAGTGTCGAGCGCCGCATAAATCAAAGCTCTTTCTTTCTCTCAGACATAAGCGCACTATGTGATGCAGCTGAAACCATCCGTTTGGGGCGATGTAGCTTGTGTCTCCCATAAATCTTGATGTATTCTCGGCACCGTCGACGATGCTACCGAAGCAAAGAGGAGAAACATGATGACCTGGAGATAGGTGATGCGTTGGTCTGCACACCCCTGCCTCAGTGGCCGTCGATGTCATCTTGGTAGATTAACACTTCACTCAAGACGCTTAGTTGCGCCGAAAGATGCTAGTAACAAGCATTGTGTTCTATCTATATCGTGTCGCACTTCAATTAAGATGGCCACAAGTGGTCAGAGGCCGTGAGGAGCGTGTGAGATGCGATGGCATGTGTTCATCGCACCTAGTCTTATCGCACCAGGTCACATCTATGTCCAGTGTGCGAGTGATTGGCCTGCATCTTGTGAGACATCTTCATCGTTTGATTGCGGCCACTGCGATAGGCAGCATCACAAATCAAATTAGCCCTTCAGTTCATCAAGCGCGCCGGCTAGTGACCAGTGGCCCCAGTGAGCACTTCTCGTCCGATCACTCTAATTCAATTTTCCCACTACCCTCTCAATGCCATCGAGTGTTTGTATGTGTGTATTTGTATGCTATCGGCTTATCTCGGGATCAGTGATCATTTTACACGTCATCGTCCATCTAGCCTATCTCGATTGTGCGTTCGAGTTTCACTCAGCTCGATGCGACAGGCTAGATTCAGCTTTGCTCGTGCTACGCTACTCTCGGTTCAATTTGCTTTGAGACTCAACTGTTCGGTGCTGCACTGATCATGTGTCCCAGAACGCGCAGCACAGTGATTGTGGCACTCGAGTTTGCCGACAGCTGATCCATCGAGTCGGCTCACTCCTCTCCATCCCGATCCATCCACCCATCCATCGGCGGTTGGCGACTGGGACCACTGCAGGAAACAGTTTTAATTAAACTAAATGCATTGACATTGCTGGCGCGAGCTCAGCACAAAGCACTGCATGAATGGAGAACGCAGGGTGGTACAGAGTCTGTACTACAGACTGACTTGCATTCTTTACTCGAGCCTGAGTGCCACTGTTACTCGGGCCCACTGGCCATAAATCGCGGCTTGCAGTGACCCAGCTTGCGCACGAGCTAGATCTTGCTGCTCAAGGCCATAAATGCCACCGAGTACGACTGCCAGTGGCGGAGATAGACTGGTCTTGATTGACCGCGGTCAGCCGTGCTGTTGATTGCCCACCAATTTGCATTGGTGTGCTCTTCATTGACCACCGACCGACACTGAGTCTGACGCGCGGCAGGCCATCACTCGATTCATTTATCATCGCGGTGACACGCTCGAATCGATCACTTTCGATTCACTCACCCGCTTGGCTTACTTTGGTCGAATGTTAATTTTCAATTTCACTCGCCTCTGATCGATTAGTAGGTCAACCACTGACAAATGTCTCGCGGTGTTTACCTCCGTAGTTTGGTGGCACCACACAATGACACGATACCCGGGGCACAGTACCGTCCCTGTCCGCCAATTGGCAGTGCAATCAATGCAACTTGATGAAATATTCATGGTGAAGCACACTGCCCACCTACCGCTAGTTCTACCATTCTGGCGGTGGTCAATGCTCACCGCGTGCGCGCTTTGATTCGATCCACTACTGCCAGTTGTGTTATTAATTTTAATCGAGTTTAATTATTAATGCTCCTTGGCTCTTTCATCAATCGGTTGCTATAAACAAATCTGGCGTACACACTACTGCCACTAGTGTCACACTCATTGTCACTACTCGAGCGTGTGTCCGCACGCTTAGCTATCTTCTAATGATTGTCTTGCATCGATTTGCTTGCCGTTTACCTAATTAGATTGAGCTTTCTACCACTTGAACTCAAACTTTTCTAATGACTTTCTTCTCTCTCTCTCTCTCTCTTACTTTCTTAGTGCTCATGCCATACCTGTTGTGGCTGGCAACTGTCGTCACTCTTCTTGTTTCGATCCTCGTCCTATCGACTTGTCGCCACTTGACAGTGTCGAGATTGTCAACCACTAGCACTCACTTAGCCTTATGTCTCGATCCGTCCCAATCTCGAGTCCAATCGACTTAAGTAGACTGCTCTTTTTTCTCAGCTCGCCCACCCTCTACTCATTGTAACATTGTAAGCCACTCTGCATCTTGTGTGTGTGTGTGTGTGTGTGTTTATCTTTGCTCCCGACTGGCCTTTGTGTTTCCATTCCATACAGATGGGTAGCGAAGAAAACAAAGTCTCAGCTTGGAGCTGGAAGTCGAGTGGGGGTGGTGGCACTAATGGCGATTAGACAAACGGTCCGAGGCTTGCTCCGTTCGGATTGCACACTAGCGCATACACTTAGCCTCGCCAAGTTTCCTAATCTAAACAGAATGGTCTGCGTCTGGCCAGCGTCACCCCCAAGAATCGACTCTGGGTAACTTCAAGAAAGGCAACACTACCGGAAAGCGCTTAGTTTGATTGGGGGTGACTTTTAATTAAAACCGAGTCCATGTAATTAATGGAATAGGAAGGACGATTTTGAATAGTCACCAAATGAAGTGGCTGCTCCATTCCCGAATCGATTTCGCCTGTGATTGATTGTTCGGTTTGGCCTGATTCTACTTAGGCCTACTTCTCAATCTCGCACTTGCTTTTTTCTTCTTAATACCTCCAATCACCGTTTGTGACGACTACTGTGATGGTTACTAAATCTAGAATAATTAGAATATTAATAATTAATTATGCAGTCGTGGTGACATTCACCAAGAACACCAAGGAGTTTGCCTTCTCACTTGATTTCATTTCCATATCAACTCCTCGGAGTGCACTCATCGAGCACAAACACATACACGCATACACACAAGGAAGACAAACGTTCTAATGAAATTTATAACTTTTTAATTTATTAATTATTAACTTAAGTTGTGGGAAACGGTGCTGCCGATGAATGGTACCTCGGTTCGGGCAGGAAGTTAACTTTGATAGTTTTGGGTGCGAGTTATCGATTGTGTAGGGGACTGATTCAATAGCGGAGCAGCTTGCTGTCAAACTTGTCGGCTATGCTGTGCTCTACCTGTGCTTTCAGCCAAGTGTGGTCGCAACTTATCTGGCTTAGAGTTGGTCGAATGACTTGATTACGGCGAATCGCAGTGACTTGTGGCCAGGCTTTGCATTCTCTCTGGTCTCGCTGGGCGCACACTTATTGTTCCATTAATATTGACTCTAATGACTGCTCGGTCTGGGCTTGGGTGCGCTCTAATGCGGTTCCAATCGAGATGCCCAACAAGATAGATGGCTAGCTATGGCGACAGTCGACAGTCCGTACCGGGCCCATTTCTACTATTTGCTATCACTCTCAATTAGCGCTGCTGCTGGTGGTGAGAATTTTGCGTGTGGGATGTGCATGCTAGAGCTCGATTTGGCCACAGCTGTCGCCTGTCGAGAGCATAGAGTGGACCGTGCGCGCGGATAGAGATGTTGAAACACGTGCCACCAACTTGCGTGTCGCGCCACGATAGTTCACTGGCACTGGCAGTGCTTTACTTTGCCCTTGATGCGATTGCAATCGGCAGCTTTGAATTTTCATAATCCTGCAGTTGACATGGGTCTAATTGAATTGGTGAACGACTGCAAAGCTCGCCACGAGTCTGGTTCCGACTTGGTGATTTGTCGCTATCACGGCTGTCCAGCCCACAGTCCATTGACGTGCCCTTTCGATGTCTTCGTAGCCTCGAAAAGTGAAGTGGCTCCCGGACTCGAGAGATGTGCTATGAAAATTCCATTAAGTGAAATAAATTTATTGGCCCGATTTTCTGCTTGATTTATCTAACATGGACAGTGTGGCGCGGTGGCCAACAGAAACATGGCTAGTAGCGGAACCAAATACTTCTGCTTAGTTCCACCGTCTTCATATTTTGTTCACATCATGTAGCTTGTTGGCTTGGCTCACTCATCTTGCAGCACTGGCAATGTCACTCTGATCGAGTCGCCGTTTAATTTCGAATTTCGACCCGATTGCTGCTATCGCGCACTCGGGTTCCACTCTGCTTGTTGGTTGCCTGGGACTCAACGCGCACTAGGCATCACCACTAGCACCAATTATTGCTCGGCACCGACCATTCCAGTCTACTCTTGTTGTATATATATATATATATTTTCATTATTATTGCGCCTTTGTTATTGTTACTATGGTTTATGTGTGCAACCCATCTATCGCTAGACTATTTTGTCCGCAGTCTACGACACATTGGACAAATGTTTATATGAAAATTAAATTTATGTATGTAACTTTTCCTGATAGCCACTACGCCAGTGGCACATCGGAAATGGTCCGGGCCCAAGTTCAGCTTGTTTTGCTTTTGTTAGTTCATTTACCCATCCATCGAGTTGCTCCAATTATTACCGATTGATCAAGTGGCGCTCGATTCACGTTCCGCTTACTAGATCGTGTTAGAAGCTCTCTCTCTCTCTCTCTCTCTCTCTCTCTTTCTCTCTCTCTCTCTCCCTCGATACATGATCGATCAAGATAGTTTATATTTCTCCCACTCATGTTTGTTGTGTGGCGAGCACAATTAGTACATTTGGGCCTAACGATGACGATCATCATCAGCAATTTAGCCAGACTCACAATTGTATGTGTGTGTGCAGATGGTCGTCTCGTGTGCGTGTGTGTTCGTTAGGGAAGGAGAAAACGAACGATTTAATTCGGGTGGCACCAAGTTATTGATCAGTCGGATTAGTGGCAACTCGTTGGGCTCGCGGTGCCGCTCGTTGAGAAGTCACTGGCTGCTGCGAGTTTGTGAGCATTGGAGCAGAGTGGACCAGGCGGACATTGTTTGCTCTAGTTTAGAACGAGCCAAGCTCAGCTGCTACTGCTCGCGATGGCAATCAGTGACATTGACCATACCGCCTCTGGTCGTAACGGTCGTGTTAGCTTATTCTCATGACTGCAATTGGTGTGAGTAGTGATCACCGCGACCGCCACGGCGCTACTGTGTGGCTTCGCCACTGTGCGTAATCTGAGCTCGATCACGTCAGACGCTGAAACGAGACTTGTTGCCAGTGCCATCGTGGTCTGGCCAATGGCACTTATCCCATTAGAACCCATTTACTGCCTCGTTTGCAATGAAAACAACAGAGGCGTAAACAGAGATTTTAATGATCGCACTCTAGTAGTACTTGATTCGTTGCGATGATGATAATTCTACCACGAGGCAGACGGGCTTTGGGCGACAGTAGTAGTACATAAATCTGGATCTCGTCATGGCAGCTGCATACTGGCCGCACTCTTTGATTTATTGCCACTCGATGACGATAGATGCCCAACCAGAACCCATCTACAGTGCTCCGAGTACGACTTTCATTATTACTACAACTAGCAAATGGTTGGGTGAATGGATGGCTCGAGTCTTTTGGGGCTCCTAAGTGTCTCGTTTAACGATGCTCGGTGGTGAATGCAAATAAACCAATTTCAAGATTTACTCACATTTGCCTAGTGGACTCACTACGATCTCGAGCAAAGCGAGTGTTTTATCTAGCTTTGTGGCCACCGGGACGAGGTAATCCCATTCGTTACGGTGCCTCTCACACAGGTTGCACTCTTTCTCAGACTGTTCTGTATTATTTGTTGTTGATTTTTACATGCGTGTGATCAGTGCTGAGCGGACAACGATTCTCGCTATCGCTATCAGTGAATGAGAAGATCAGGCCGTTCGTTGCCACTAATCTCCTTAGCAGACAGCAGTCGGTGTGAGATGGTGGCGTGTTGGAGACACTCACTGCTTTAGTCGCTCTGTTTGCGCTCGATGTGATGGCACAGATGTCTTGGTTGGCAACCACCCGATAAGAGCTACCCGATCAGTCGAGTCGAGTTATACGCACTGCACCATTGTCTCTGCAATTCGGTCTTTATCCTGACGCAAAATAGATTCATAAATAGAGGTGCAAGTTTTTGCAAACTCGATGCGAGAGCTATCTCGCTTTACTTCTCGGGCAGGTTGGCCAACCTGGGGCGGCCACTGTTGGCTGCCGTAGCGTGCGGTGCGCAGTGTGGCATCAATTTGTCCCCATTCGGATCTATTGTGATGTCCATCGCAGTGACTATCTTATCAAGCCGATCTAGTCCAACATCGATCAAAGCGCGATCGTGGTGTGACAATGGAGTGTCGGTGGGGCGGGTGCCATCACTGGTGTGCCGCATCACCTGCTTGCTTTTGTGGTTGGCAGTGATCTCGGGTGCGATCTCCACTGTGCGCACACTACGAACTCGATCAGGTGTGCCGATTGAGTTCGCCTCTGCCATGGCTTTTGTCGGCATTATGCATGCAGAGAGCGGCAATCACGTTAACGTGGTGCCAACCACGAGCACGATTGGTCGACTCCCCCAGGCATCTCTGTCTGTTTGTGTTTGGCTACAGCTCAATTTGGGCTCACTTTCGCTTTAGGAACCTCTGTCACCGCTGTCACCAGCACTGTAGTTGCGAAGCGTGCTCTACACGCGCGTACTAGCTGTCACGTGGCACACCAGTTTTTATTTGTTCAGTCCAATTAATTCCGGTTTCTCTCATTTTTCTCTGTTCGGCTTGATTCTGGTCGGTTATGAATTTAAACTAGCCACTCGATTGGTAGCGACGTGTGGCGACTGTTAACGTGGATGTGCGCGGGGATGCTCGCTCTGCCTCCTTACTGCGCTTCACCAACTCGATATCGGTGCAAACAACGAGTCGTCTCAACTTAGCTCGGTTTGGTGCACTGGAACTGGTGCGCTCTGGGCACTGGGCCAGCTGCCAACTCGCTCGTGTGACGCTGCCATGTGGCTCCACTAGATCCATCATCGCTCATATCGTCCGCCTAGACCATCGCTCAATCATCCTGGTGGAACAGGTCAATTTGACTAAACGCTCGAGCTGCACCACTTGCTAGTGCATACAACTCCCGCCTTGCTCCACTTGATATTTTTAGACAAAGAGGGTCGATACTCACGGTAGCATCCTGCTTCCAAATGTTTTATTGTTTGTAGAATAAATTCAAGTCAATCTCTCTGACAGTTATACGACATTTTTACTGTTTTGTTTCCTCCAGCGGGTTAGGTGATCAAATGTAACCAGACTTGGTTGGGCGGACGTGCGAGCTGTATGTTTGAAAAACAGTCGAGTTGGATGCGCGAGCTAGGGTTGTGGTCAAGTAAAATACGATTATGGCAGCGCTGACAATGGGTTACCCAATCAAGGCTGTGTAGATAACGGTGTGGCTACACTCGGCGCAGCTGCTTGAGTCGTCTGACTAACTTTTAATTGGTAAAAGCGATCATTGCGGGCGCTACCGAGAGCGCGAATAGCGAGCACGAAGCCAGTCAAATAAATCTGTCACCGAACGCCCGGATGACTTGACACTGAAAGCCGCCGCAACTGGACGCACTGAGTACTCAGTACGAAGGGCAAAAAATGTAATTTCGACAAGCTATGGAGTCTGGCTGTCACGGAACTGACACTGGCTTGGGGCCGACCACGCCACTACCACGTCGTCACTGGCAAATGATTGACTTTGTTGCCTACCGCTCGTGCGATGCTTCTTCCAACGTCCTCCTTGTCGTCTTCGTTGGTGTCAAGTCAATAATTTTGCTGTCGCTGGTCCGAGCGCGCGCGAGCTGCCTGTTTAGCGATCTATCTATTATTTATTACGCATCCAAGGAGGCAGAAGGAGAGAGTGGCTGTCACTGCGAGTGTAGCGTTTGCCTGTCCGCAGTCGCGGTGGGGACAGTCGAGCCGGCCCGAATGGCTGCGATTCTGGCTGGAACAGATCGCGCCGCGCGCGTCTCGCTAAGAAGCCAGAAGGAGGCATTAGATTGAAAATGCTTCGTTATACAATTAATAATTGATGCTTGCCTCACTGGCGATCAATACCAAGCCGACTGGATCGACACTGCCGTAGAATCACCCGCACTCCACCACCACACCAGCACTACCAGCCTTCAGTTACAGTTCAATTATTCATTTACCGACGAGATGCTTGGTTTGATTTCGACTCTGTGAATTAGTCAATTAGGAGCGAGTCGAATGCATTGCGGACAGGAGGGCAACGCCACTATGGTTTGGGGCGCGGTCAGCTGGTTTTCCACTTGGTTAGAACTGGACACTAACGCTTGCGGCGTACTTTCGATCCAAGATGACACCACCAAAAACTAGGCAGTGTGTGAAAGTGGCCCGGTGCGATGGTGCAAAGAGAAAACCAAAAAGGGAGAAAAAGAAGACCCAGTCGGGCCCAAATTTTGTTCTGCGTCGATGCTCGTTTCTAAATGAGTATTTTGCGTGAACGCGGTTCAAGCATGGCCAGTACACAGGCTGACAATCTTCAATCATCATTAGAATAATCATGGCGTCTCGCCTAGTGCAAGCTGTTTGCTGGCTAATAGAATGAGATTGTATTTATTTTACTTCCCAGACTGGTGTGGCGTCTGGTGTCTCTTTGCTTCTTTGGTTGTGTCTTTGTTTGCGCCAATGGGCACTACCTAGCGACG
The DNA here is from genome assembly GCA_011762765.2 of Rhinocypha anisoptera. Lineage (NCBI taxonomy): Eukaryota > Metazoa > Arthropoda > Insecta > Odonata > Chlorocyphidae > Rhinocypha > Rhinocypha anisoptera. The sequence goes on along the minus strand of WURS02095392.1, from coordinate 1,188 downwards.
TTCTATTCGAATCAATTGGCAAGACCGAGCTATTGCCACCACCGCGGTCAGGTTCCATTAGAGCTGCTACTGGCAGGCTCACTTTGGCTCCTTCCGCGGACTTATTTACATTACCCACGGATTGATCACTCCGAACGCAATCGATCCGACCGGCGATGGTGATGGCCAGTCGCGTGGACGAGCTGCCACTGGGATCGAGCTAGCCAAGGCGTGCTGATGGCTCACTGGTGTTTCTCCCTCTTCTAATGAAGTCTCACCAGAGCTGCGGCAGTCATTTGCAGTAACACTACTTGACTCGGCTTGACTCGAAAACAATTGCTCTGAATTCCTGGTGCCACTCGACCACGATAGCTTGCTTAGTTTAATGGCTAGACCGGCGCCAAGTTTCGATTTGACATCTGTCCAATTAGTCGATTTACTGCCAAGCACCTTGGCACCCGAAGTATTCCGAGTCACTTTGAAGCCAAGCTCGAACGCACTATCAATGACCAAGTGCGTACAACTATTTGCATTGGCATCTGGCGGACATGCAAACAAATTACTCTGTAATCAAAGTGGTTTCAGTGACCAACGAGCAATGGGAGGATTTTAATTAATTTTTTAGAACATCCGCCACATTCCAGGGGGTGCAAGTTACGGTCGATTCTGTACGCCTCAATGGTCGTGACATAGCCTCTCTGGTCAATGTGGCCATCTTCTATTCTAGTTCTTGATTCGAGTTGCTATGAGGGCGACGGTTGGCTCTATTTGTACCCTCCTGGAACTACGGTGGAGATGGGCATTGCGAACCAGTTTACCACGCGCCGTTTCTGGGCTTGGTTTAATTAAAATTTTGCTCTGGGGCTCTGCTTTGCCTTGACGTCCAATAAATTTCATAACTCACTAACTCTCATCTCATTGCTTGACTGATATATTCTCTTTTCTCTGAATTTGTCTTCCTCTGCTCGAACGTTTGTTTGTGTTGCCATAATGTTGCGTGCAGATGACTTAGTTCAGTACACACCACACAACTTGGTAGAGTCAGAACCCGAGTCACCAAATCGGCAAGTGCAGGCGAGCTCTGTTGTCCCTGTGAATAAGTTGTCATTGTCACGGCTGTAGCATATTTGCATCTCTCTCTCTCTCTCTCTCTCTCTCTCTCTCTCTCTCTCTCTCTCTCTCTCTCTCTCTCTCTTTTTCTCTTTTTCT